>JANAVB010032620.1:6499227-6531517 GCA_029216955.1 Iris pallida
CACACATTATATATCCATATTTGAACACACTTAAACACCAATTAACATATATTTCTCATATATAGGTCTTTGTGACTCCACTTTGGGCCTCTATTCACATTTACTGTTCAGGACCGCAGGCGAATACATTCTCGGATAGTTTTTATTACTTTGATACTTTCTATATATTCAGTTATAGTGTTTTATTTGATTCTTGACACGAGAATACACAGACTAGTATACATTGGATCCCGTCATGAGCTGTTATTCCTGGTTTAACCTGGTATACTGGTACTTGCTTGTTATTGTTATTGTACTTGTATAGACACCGATTTGGGAGTGGGTTGGCCCCTGCTTCTTGAATCTCGTGTCATAACATGATATGGTTGGATCCATTATATTATTCGGGAGATTGGAGAGTTATTAGAGCTTATGTGATTATACCCCTACTGTGCATAGCTCACCTTGCCACACGAAGGGTGTAGCCTGACCTTACTTGTACTTGTGCATAGCTTTCCATGTATGGCCGGTCTAATTTCTAGATTTATCTGTACTTGTACTTGTGCATAGCCGGTTAACTGGAATAGCCTGATCTTGATCCTAAGCCGATCACATAACACTATAATATTCTAAGATACCGTTTGTATTACATATTATACTCAGATTACCGGTAATACATCATATTCCAGTTTTACTACATGTAGACATACCATGACATGATTACCAGTTTATCTTGTACTTCTCATTGCTCAGTTTTGATATCTATCATGTACTTCATTATAACAAGTTTATTATAGCACTTGTCAATTTAATAAAACTGCTGTTAGTGTCTGTACTTCGCTCCAATCCTGACTGGATATTATTTTTTAGAGGACTTAGAGGCCTGTTGCACGACCTACTATAGTTTTGGGACAGATGAGGATACTGATCAGGACTTGCCTGTGGAGCCGGTGCTCATAGAGGATGCACCTCCAGTAGTGACTTAATATTAGCTAGGTTTTGCTGGATTTGTCTCCAAATTGTTACACTTGGTCTGTTATATTATTTCGGGATATGTGCTATTGTCTTAGACTTCTAGACTTATTTGTGGTATGACTCTTGCTATTAATTCAGACTCTATCTTCATTATCTTCTATCCAATTATCATGCATATCTTCCTCTAGCAATTATAATTGAGTTATATATATCATATGTCATATTATTCCTCCGTGTGGAGATGACAGGTTTATATTCCATATTGTTAGATGATAGATATTATAAACAACCTATACAATATTCTACCACCGACACTGCGGCGTAGGTTGGACGTACCCACGTCCTCGTGCCCCTAAACTGGGTGCGGGTCATGACATATTTTTGTGGTGGCCCATGCAGGTCTAGGTCGCAATTAGTACGATTTCGTGCTCGACTTAGAGTACTATTAGGAGCCTGCTACTAGGATATATGTTATAGGTTATACTAAGAGTTACTCAATCACATATTAGGAAAAACTTCCAATCTTTTGATTGCCATGACCATTCTTCTTGCAATTACTCTTCAAATTTAATTGTCCTTCATTGATAATATCTTATCTTGTGCTATATTGATTTTCTTGTTTGATCTGTCTTCAGGATGTCGAAGACCATATCTCAGGGCTCTAGAGCCGCTACAGCGATGGAGAGGTCTACTACCTTAAGACCTACTCCACCAAATACGGATGTTGCAGCTCCGGGGGTTGCACCTACTATTTGTCCCATTCAGACGGGAGTGTCAACAGCGTTGGCACATCGATTTTGATTATTGTTCATAATAACCCTTGTACGTCTTTAGTTTGTACTTTTCACAGGCAAGAATAGAAGAAAGGATTCTCCATTCCATGACGCTAATCAAAGACCATGGAGCTCTGCATTTCTCCTTTATCAGAAATGCCAAAGACTATGAAGCAGTCCATACAAAAAGATCTAGCTTGGAGACTACAAAGAAGACGGTTCTTTTCCTTGTTCTTTTCCTGAGTCTGTAAATGTCTAGGAAATCTTTGTACGTACTTTGTTAGGATGACAATGACAAGAAATAAATGGTAGAATAGTCTTTTAAAGGAGACAGAAAATCCGCCAGATTTTTGGTCAAATTCGCCGGATAATCCGATCACTCACAGCAAGTTAGTGAGCCAATGATCGGATCATCCGATGGACATTCGCGAAAATCCGCCGGATAATCCGATCGCTCACAGCAAGTCAGTGAACCAATGTTCGGATAATCCGACGGACTTCCGTATAAATTCGTCGGATAATCCGATCGCTCACAGCAAGTTAGTGAGCCAAATGTTCGGATAATCCGACGAACATCCGCAGAAATCCGACGGATAATCCGAGCCTCTCACAGCAAGTCTATAAGCTATTGTTCGGATCATCCGTTGGATTTCTGCTGAAATCCGACGGATAATCCGCTTGACTTATTTGCAACTTTTGAATTCAAATCCAACGGCATCTGGCAAGTGCATTTAATGCATCTAACGACTCTTTTTATGACCGTTACTGTTGACCGGATAATCCGACAGATTTTCGCTGAAATCCGACGGATAATTCGGTTGACGGCTGATTTGCCTTTATGACTTTGAATTTGTATAAAAGGAGCTTTACTCTCTCCTCTTAAAGGCCATCTCTTACAAGCTTTAAATTTTCTCAACCACAAAAGAGCTTCACCATTAATACTCCACCAAGCTTTCAAATTATCATCCTTTCCCAAAGTGCTAGAGTATTTGTGAGTTGTAATCTTCGATCTTTACGTGTTAGAAGATCAACATGTTCTCTTCTGATTTGTTTGAAGTTGGCGAGCCTTCGTAAGAAAACTCGTGTGTTGAAGTTGGCGAGTCTTCGGATCCAAACTCGTGTTGAAGTTGGCGAGTTCTTCGGATCCAAACTCATGTGTACTATTTGATTAAATAGTGGATTTAAGCCGGAGAGAGTTCCGGGACTAGATTGCGTCAAGCGAGGATACCATGATACATTTTGTGTTTGATCTTCCTACTTTTTACTTTTATTTGTCATATATTGATTCTGTTGCTCTAGTTTTATTTTATCTCCCTATTCACCCCCCCTCTAGGGTTCTACAATTGGTATCAGAGCTTTGTTCTCTTGATTTGGATTTACACCCTTTGAGTGATCCATGGACTCTAACCCTAGTATCAACATCTTCCACAATGAAGGACACTCCACAAATAGGCCTCCCCTATTTGTTGGAACCAACTATAACTACTGGTAGATTAGGATGAGCATTTATCTGAAGTTCATAGATTTCGATTTATGGGATTGTGTGATAAATGGTCTTCCTACTCCTTCCAGAGTTATTGAGGATATTGCTTCTGACACCCTCAGGGACACACTTACTGAAAACACCAAGAAGCTTGCGAGTCGAGATGCCAAGGCAATGAATGCTCTTTATTATGCTCTCGACAGTAGTGAATTCAACCGAATCTCTACTTTCAAGACTTCCAATGAGATTTGGAAGTTACTTGAAGTCACACACGAGGGAACTTCACAAATGAAGGAATCCAAGATTAGTAGACTCACGCAAGAATATGAGTCCTTTAAAATGAAGCATGATGAATCTATTACTTGCATGTTTACTCATTTTGGTGACATTATTAATCCTCTCTCTTCTCTTGGTAAGGAATATCATGCTCATGAAAAGATCAGAAAAATTCTTAGAGGATTGACGAAAGTTTGGAGTCCTAAAGCTACCGCAATCATTGAGGGGAACGATCTAACGGTCATGAACCTTGAGACCCTCATGGGTAAGCTAATGACTCACGAGCTCGATATGAAGGATCAAGAGGAATCCTCCATACAAGAGAAGGAGAAGGAGAAGACCAAAGAGAAGGAGAAATCTCTTGCTCTCAAAGCAACAAAGTCCTACTCTAAGGATAGCTCCGACGACAATGAGTCAGACGACGATGAAGAAATAGCTCTCACAGCTAAGCACTTCCGGAAGTTTCTTAAATTCAACAAAGCCAACCGCTTCAGAAGGGACAATAAAGAAGATCCGGCGTGCTATCAATACAGAAGACCCGGACACATCAAGAGGGACTGTCCGATGATAAGAAAAGACTCAAGCAAATACGAGAAGCCTAGCAAGGAAAGCTCGTCCTCCAGAAAGTTCACCAACACAAGCATTTGGTGTGAGAGTGATGCGAGCGACTCCGACAACGACAAAGAGTGCAAACACAATGCCAACGTTTGTCTCATGGCAACCGATGAGGTACTTGATGATCTCTCCTTAAACACTCTTTCTTATGATGACTTGGAGAATGCTATCCTTGAATTGCATGAAGAGCACAAAGGTGTTCAAAATAAATACAAGAAATCTCTTAAAGAGGTTGAGGCTCTTCAACTTGAAGTAGAGAGGCTCTCAAGCATCATTATTGATGTAAAGGAAAAATCTTCTGCTTCTGACACGACTGAGATAGAGTCTTTGCGACTCAAGCTTCAAGAATCTCTTGACACCATCAAGAAAAAGGATGATGAGATTCAATCCATGAGAAGTTCTTATGAATTTGCTATGTACAAAGTTCAAGATGCTAATAGGAGAGAATATGACACTTCTATTAAGTATAATGATCTTCTTATACAGAGTAAGAAATTTGGTAATAAGGACACTACTCACATGCATGCTCCTAGACATCTCCACACTCATCACAATGCTAGGCATACTTCTTACATGAACACTACACACAAATCCTTTTCTAACACAAGGAAAGGACCATTTGTTAAGAAAAACACTTCGCATCATGCTTTTTATTATCATCATCATAATACTAATGCTAGAGCTCCTCGTACTAGAGATTCACATATGCATGATTCTCACATATCTTCTTCTAAATTCTCTATGATTTGTAATTACTGTGGCTTGCATGGACATACAACCAATTATTGTCATACAAGGAAACTTGTTGACAAGAAAGTTTGTATATGGGTTCCTAAGACTAACACTCAAGTACCCATAAGATCATGGGTACCAAAATGTTCATCTTCAACTTATGTTGTAGGTGAAGAGTCCTTCTCATGCTAGAAGCAAGTGGATCCTCGATAGCGGCTGTTCACGGCACATGACCGGGGATGCTTCATTATTTACAATGCTATCGATGAAGAAGGAAGGACACGTCTCTTTTTGTAACAATCTCAAAGGTCACATTATAGGGAATGGTAATATAGGTTCCCCTCCTTATCCTTGTATTAAGAATGTGTGTCTTGTTACTAATCTTAAACACAATCTTCTTAGTATTAGTCATCTTACCGATAATGGTTATGATATCAAGTTTGTTAAGCTCAAATGCTTCATTACCGATAGCTCTAATGGATCTATTGTTTATGAAGGGATTAGAGAAAACAATATCTATGTTTTATATCTTGTTGAAGACACTAACAATGACAGGTGCTTAGTTGCTAAAAACGATGAGAGTTGGCTTTGGCACATGAGGCTTGGACACGCCAACATGGATACCATCTCTCGTCTTGCTACAATGAAGCTCGTAAGAGGACTCCCAAGTATCCCGTTCAAAAAGGATATGGTGTGTGAAGAATGCGAGAAGAGTAAGTTAACAAAGTCATCTTTCAAATCAATCAACTCTGTGAGTACTTCTAGACCTCTTCAACTTATCCATATGGATCTTTTTGGTCCTAGTAGAGTTGCTAGCCTTGGAGGCAAGCTTTATGCTTTCGTTTTAGTTGATAATTTTTCGAGATTTACTTGGGTTATTTTTCTTGCTTGCAAAAGTGATACTTTTCGTGAATTTGTTGCTTTTTGTAAACGTGTTCAAAATGAGAAAGGTTTTTCTATTAACAAGATTAGAAGTGATCATGGAGGAGAATTTGACAATGCCGATTTCAAAAGATTTTGTGAAAAGAATGGTTTTGGACATGATTTTGCTTGTCCACGAACTCCTCAACAAAATGGTGTTGTGGAGATAAAGAATAGAACCCTTGGCGATATGGCCCGGGTTATGTTAAACCAATATAAGCTCCCCCAATATTTTTGGGCGGAAGTCGTTAATACGGCATGTCATGTTATAAATAGGGTCTTGATTAGACCTATTTCTAAGAAGACTCCTTATGAGCTTTGGTTTGACAAAATTCCCTCTATTGAATATTTCAAAGTTTTTGGTTGCAATTGTTTTATTTTGAATACCAAGGATAACCTAGGCAAGTTTGAAGAAAAAGCCTATGAAGGAATATTCCTTGGATACTCTACTCATAGTAAAGGGTTTCATGTTTTTAATAAAAGAAGTCTTGTTGTCGAAGAGTCAATCAATGTCTCTTTTAATGAACTCAACTCTTCAACATTCTCCTCTTCCGAGGATATTGATGATATCTCGTTTGGGTTGGAGAACTCCTCTATTGAAGATCGTCCATCTTCATCTAACAATGAAGTTGTGACTCCATCAAAAGAGTCTTCTCCTCTCGAGCCTCCTCAAAAGGATCTCCTAAAAGAATGGAGATTTGTCACCAATCATCCTAAGGAGCTTATCATTGGGGATCCTTCCTCCAGTGTTAGCACTAGATCCGCCACTCGTGATCTTTGTGCAAATGTGGCTTTTATCTCTCAAATAGAGCCTAAAAATGTTAATGATGCTTTTCTTGATGAATTTTGGATGATAGCTATGCAAGAGGAGCTAAATCAATTTGAGCGAAGCAAGGTTTGGGAACTTGTCCCAAAACCTAGCAATCATCCCATTATTGGAACAAAATGAGTGTTTCGTAACAAACTTAATGAAGATGGGTTAGTGACTCGTAACAAGTCCCGATTGGTTGCTCAAGGCTATAACCAAGAGGAAGGCATTGACTACGACGAAACCTATACTCCGGTTGCACGACTTGAATCCATTCGCATGCTTTGTGCTTTTGCTTGTTTTAATGACTTTAAGCTCTTTCAAATGGATGTTAAGAGTGCTTTTCTGAATGGTATTATTAAAGAGAAAGTTTATGTTAAACAACCTCCCGGATTTGAAGATTTTCAATTTCCTAATCACATGTTCAAACTTCACAAAGCCCTTTATGGCCTCAAACAAGCTCCCCGTGCTTGGTATGAGCACCTTAGCTCCTTTCTTATTTCTCACAATTTTTTAAAGGGGAAAGTCGACACAACACTTTTTATCAAATCCCATGATGGCACTCTTTTATTGGTTCAAATTTATGTTGATGACATTATTTTTGGTTCTACTAACAATACACTTTGCATAGAATTTGCTAAAGTTATGCAGGAAGAATTTGAAATGAGCATGATGGGTGAACTTTCATTCCTTTTGGGCTTACAAATCAAGCAAGGACCCAAAGGGACCTTCATCAATCAAGCAAAATACACAAAGGATCTCCTCAAGCGTTTTGAACTTGACTCATCCAAATCAATGAGGACTCCTATGGCAACAACGACAAAGCTTGACAACGATGAAGATGGCACATCCGTCGACATTCGTAAGTATCGAGGTATGATCGGTAGTTTGCTTTATCTTACTGCTAGCCGTCCCGACATTATGTTTAGTGTATGTATTTGTGCTCGATATCAAGCAAATCCCAAAGAATATCACTTATGTGCCGTAAAACGCATTTTTTGGTATCTCAAGGGCACCATTAACTTGGGGCTATGGTATCCAAAATCCTCATCCTTTGAGCTTCGCGGTTTCTCGGATGCGGATTTTGCCGGATGCAAACTTGACCAAAAAAGCACTAGCGGCACATGTCACTTCTTGGGTAAATCCTTGATATCATAGTTTAGCAAGAAAGAAAACTCTGTCGCTCTTTCTACCACCGAAGCTGAATACATAGCGGCAGGGTGTTGTTGTGTACAAATTCTTTGGATGATACAGACACTAGTAGATTATGGAATTTCTTCTTCATGCATTCCTATTAAATGTGATAATACTAGCTCCATTAATCTCACGAAAAACCCAATTTGTCACTCTCGCACTAAACACATTGAGATAAGACATCACTTTCTACGGGATCATCAACTGAAGGGTGATATTTGTCTTGAATTTATTAACACCACTCATTAACTTGCTGATATTTTTACCAAACCTCTCTCTGAAGATCGATTCACTTTTATTTGTCGAGAAATCGGGCTCCTCGATATCTCTATTTGAAATCTTTTTGTCTTTTACGGATTTTTCGAAGGATTTCCGCAATAATCCGTCGGATTTTCCGTTCAATTCCAGCAGCTTTCTGATGCACAAGTTCGGAAAATCCGCCGAATTATCCGTATTTATTGTTCTCCGCCAAACCCGACCGCGAACGGCTATCTCATTAATTGGACGTGACCCACCACCTACCCGCATTTAATTCAATCTTATCTTCATTCGAATTTTCTGCCGGATTTTCGTATAAATCTGCCAGATTTTCTGTTTTCGCGGTACAAGCGCAGAAAACGAAGCGTCCGCTGCCTTCCCATCCGTTCCCTTTTCTCTCTATCCGTTTCCCTTCCTCTCTATCCGTTCCCAACCATTATAACCCCTCATTAACACCTCTCCACCCACTATAAACCTCTTTCCCTCTCCTTCCATCGTTCCATTCTTCTCCAAATAACTCTCTCTCACTCTCTCTTCCTCCATGGCTTCTCACACCAAGCGTCAACGCCATGATGGGAGCTCCTCCTCCACTCAGCCTCCTCCCCTTGCTATGTTTGTTCCTTCTGCCACGCAAGGCTACAATCCTCTCATCTTCAAGTCGGCTTCCCACTCCCGGGAATGGTTTTCCTTCTACCACAAAGCTCCAGTCTGCTCTGGGAAACCCATCTCGTGGATCAACTTCAAAGACCATCGAGATTACTTCCGCTTCTCCCGCATCGATGCCCTCCTCGAGCGTCTGGTTGACTACTATCCACATGCCATCCGCATGTTCTACTGCAATCTTGTTCCCGCCAAGGAAGGTCCTGAGTTCGAGACCAAGGTTGGTGGCGTGAAGATCACCGTCACTGCCGCATCCTTGGCCACCATCCTTGGTCTTGATGAACGTAAGGTACATCATTCCCTTCCGGGCACCATCGACCACATCTCCTTCTCTCCTGATATGTCTTATGAGGAGTTTCTTTTCAACATCTGCGGGGGCTCTCTTGTTCAGTGCCCGGAGGACAAGGATCTTAGTCCTTTTTTCTATGACATGCATCGTATCCTTTGCCACACTCTGACCCCGAAGTCTGGAAATATGGACAGCATGACTGCTGAGGAGCTCATCTGCATGTACTATCTGGTCGCCAGATAACCCTTTTCACTGGCCAAGTCTATCATCTACACTATGATGCTCATCAGGGAATCTCCTCATCGTTCCCTACTCTTTGGCATGTACATCACCATGATCCTTGAAGCAAATGGTGTTGACCTCACTCACTGCCCGATTGGTGATCCTCGTCCCTCCCCTCTTGCCAAATCAAAGGGACGTGCTCGTGCGGCTCCTGCTGTTGCCCCTACTACTGCTCCTGCTGCTGTTGTCGGTGGACCTGCATATCCTTCGGCGACTCTTCTCACTCATGACGTTCGCCGCTACATTGATCGCAAGTTTGCCAATCTCTCTCTCTCTACCCATGAGCGTATTCAGGCCAACACTCGGGGACTCGGCACTCTTATCCACCACGGCTTCATGGACCAGCCTACTATATTCAGCGTATGTTTGAGGAGCATACTCCCTTTCTCAACCCTAACACTCTCATCCAGATTTTCCGGGGCCTCGCTTCACTGATCCAAACGTCTATGGCTTCATGTACCCGGATGGCGTCGACCCTTATGGCGCCTTTACCACTGCTCCCGGGGATGATGAGGATCAGGAGGCCGGCCCATTTCATGCGCCTGACAGTTGATGATGCCTTATTTAGTCTTGTTTTGTATGGTCTTTCGGGGACTTTTCGTATGTGTTTTGTGTGGTCCTACGGGACTTTTAAAATATGCTTTTAGTTGTGTGTTCTGTTGGGCTTTCATAGCCTCGTTATTGTACCCCTGCTTATTATTAAATAAAAGTTATATTATGCTTTTCTGTTCAAGTATATGTTCTATCTTTTTCTCACCATCTTTGATTAACTGACAAAGGGGGGAGATATCGTATTGAGGGGGAGATCCTTAATTACGGGGGAGCTATTTACTTTCTTTATTCTTATTGTTTGTCAATTATCAAAATGGAGGAGTTTGTTGGCACATCGATTTTGATTATTGTTCACAATAATCCTTATACGTCTTTAGTTTGTACTTTTCACAGGCAAGAATAGAAGAAAGGATTCTCCATTCCATGACGCTAATCAAAGACCATGGAGCTCTGCATTTCTCCTTTATCAGAAATGCCAAAGACTATGAAGCAGTCCATACAAAAAGATCCAGCTTGGAGACTACAAAGAAGACGGTTCTTTTCCTTGTTCTTTTCCTGAGTCTGTAAATGTCTAGGAAATCTTTGTACATACTTTGTTAGGATGACAATGACAAGAAATAAATGGTGGAAGAGTCTTTTAAAGGAGACAGAAAATCTGCCGGATTTTCGGTCAAATCTGCCGGATAATCCGATCACTCACAGCCAGTTAGTGAGCCAATGATCGGATCATCCGACGGACATCCGCGGAAATCCGCCGGATAATCTGATCGCTCACAGCAAGTCAGTGAACCAATGTTCGGATAATCCGACAGACTTCCGCATAAATCCGCCGGATAATCCGATCGCTCATAGCAAGTTAGTGAGCCAAATGTTCGGATAATCCGACGGACATCCGCGGAAATCCGACGGATAATCCGAGCCTCTCACAGCAAGTCTGTAAGCTATTGTTCGGATCATCCGCCGGATTTCCGCTGAAATCCGACGGATAATCTGCTTGACTTATTTGCAACTTTTGAATTCAAATCCAACAGCATCTGGCAAGTGCATTTAATGCATCTAACGGCTCTTTTTATGACCGTTACTGTTGACCGGATAATCCGACGAATTTCCGCTGAAATCCGGCGGATAATCTGGTTGACGGCTTATTTGCCTTTATGACTTTGAATTTGTATAAAAGGAGCTTTACTCTCTCCTCTTAAAGGCCATCTCTCACAAGCTTTAAATTTTCTCAACCACAAAAGAGCTTCACCATTAATACTCCACCAAGCTTTCAAATTATCATCCTTTCCCAAAGTGCTAGAGTATTTGCGAGTTGTAATCTTCGATCTTCACGTGTTAGAAGATCAACAAGTTCTTTTCTCATTTGTTTGAAGTTGGCGAGCCTTCGTAAGAAAACTCGTGTGTTGAAGTTGGCTAGTCTTCGGATCCAAACTCGTGTTGAAGTTGGCGAGTTCTTCGGATCCAAACTCGTGTGTACTATTTGATTAAATAGTGGATTTAAGCCGGAGAGGGTTCCGGGACTGGATTGCCTCAAGCGAGGATACCAGGATACATCTTGTGTTTGATCTTCATACTCTTTACTTTTATTTGTCATATATTGCTTCTGTTGCTCTAGTTTTATTTTATCTCCCTATTCACCCCCCTCTAGGGTTCTACAAACAGCCCTTGGGGGTGTTCTTGCACCAGCCTAGAGGGTTGTTCTCTTGCACCCGGAGTCTCTTCCTCCACCACCTCCACTATCGACCTATGCTACACAGATGTTCGCCCTCTTTCAGCAGATGATGAAGGCACAGCAAGCTCCGGCTGAGGCCTAGCAGCGGTAGGCAGATGTTTTGTGCCTGTCACAACCCGCACCCAGATATACGGGTACGAATACGTGGGCCACGCCTAGCCTATGCCGCAGTGTCGGCGGTAGAGCACTGTCAAGTACCCGATACTAACTACAACATCTAAAAGATCCATAACTATAAAGATACTCATATCACATCACAAAAGCTAAGGAAGATAAGACAAAAAATAATAACAATATCACTAGAACAACTAGAATCTACAAAGGATCATATGAGGCAAGAATGAAACGGAAGAAAAATAATAGCAAACTAAAATAACTACCAGGTCTAGCACTCCTGGAAGACAACTCACGGTGAAAGAATATCGAGATCCGCCTCAGCTAGTAACATCCTGTAGTCCAATAATGAGGGCATAACAACTCCTAAAAATATTGTCAATGTATCCAGTCAGGATGGTAACGAGTACATAAACTAATAGCAGTTCCATATGAATTGACAAATTCTATAAGAGACAATTATAATAAAATACATGATGAAATATCAAGACTGGAAATAAAGTAGTATATGTAAAACTGGATATCATGTCAGGGTATCAAATACTAGAATATAGAACAGTACAGTAATATCTGATGTATAATGTAAATATAAACAGTGCCTTGAGATATTATAGCATTATGTGATCAGCTTGGGTCAAGATCAGGCTCTTCCATTTGACCGGCTATGGTGCAAAAAAAAGCGCAGGTAATCCTGGAGATCAGGCCGGCCAAAATGGAAAGCTATGGTGCAAGTAGTATCAGGTCAGGCTTTATCCTACGTGAGACGAGGGTAAAGCTATGATGCAAGTAGTAACCAGTAGAGTATGATCATATAACCTCTAATAACTCTCCATCCCCGAGTAGTATAATGGATTCGGACATGTCACGCCATGATGTAGGATTCTCTAAGAGGGTAGCAAATCCCCTTAGGAATCGGCGTCTATACAAGTACAAGAAAAACAAGATCGAACAATGTACCAATATACCATGGTAACCCAGGAATGATATCTCATGACATGATCCGACGTATACTAGTCCGTGTACCATCGTGTCAGAAATCAAGTAAAACACTACAACTGAATCGGATATAGCAGATATCAAGATAATTAAAACTATCAGAGAATGTACTCGCCTGCTGTCCTGAGCAATAAGTGAAGGTCTATGCCTGAACCGACGTCACAGAGACCTAACATAAATTTACAGGGTTACTTAGTGTTCTAGAGTAAACAATATATATAAATACATTAATTCTATGCTCTTAGGCCTATTCTAGGTTAAACTAAGACAAACTAAGTCAAACTGGGTCAAAGGTTGACTTACACTTGACTTTGGTCAATTGGTCAAGTCCTAGGCCACTCTGGGTTAAACTAGGTCAAAGTTAATCTCTATAATCATCCACATAGACAACTGGTCAATTTCAGTGATATGAAATCACTGGAATTGACGGATCTCAATTTCGATGCACGGATCTTAAAATACGAACCAAAAAGAGAAGGATTATAACAAATGGTGATAGATAGGGAAAAAGTCTATAGATATTGTCGGATGATGAAACAACCATCACCAACGTGTCCAAAATGGTCAAAATAGCTAGAATAGCCTACTTATAACTCCAATTTGGACACATGAGCAAAAAGATAATTTCGAGTCAAAACGGTGCCCGTATCGGACCCACTTTGCACCAAAAAACGTGCCAAAATAAAAGTCCTCAAAACCTAGCAAAATATATGTTCAAGAATCCGAAATGACGATACAGACTCAACGGTATATCTGGAATTGGATTCCGATGACCCGATCTCAAAATGGCCGGTTGACCCGGATACTAGAATCCGATTTACACGGAAATACGTGTCTGAGCCAATGTCCACAAAACTCAGCAAATTATATGTCAACGAGTCTAGAATGGCGATACAAACTCAACGGTATATCCAGAATTGGATTCCGATGAGTCGATCTCAAAATGGCCTGTTGACTCGGATTGTGGGGCCTGCCTTCTACCGAAATATGTGCTGGGGTCCACGTCCTCCAAATCTAACAAACTTTATATGAAATCGTGTCAGAACAACGCCCCGAGTCTACTGGTGGTGTCAGAAATTGAATTCGGAGTCCCAGGTTCAAAATTGGGATTTTACAAATTAGAAATTACGAATTTGTACGGCCAACTTTAGCGTCAAATTCAACCAATCAAACAAGCTCGCAATAAAAAAACTTAAGGGACAGCAAGAGGGTTATACCAGCTGTGCACAGGAACTGGTGGCACGCCAAATAGAGCTGCGATGGCGGAGATACGAGTCCATGAAGTTGGCTCCACAAAATTGTCCAAAAATAATACAATTTAAAGGGTCAACTTGGTGGCCGATTTTGACATAGCAAACGACGGAATTAATGGATCAACTTGAGGGGAGTGAAAAGGTATATACCGAGATGGAGACGGAAGAAACGGATCGACGATCTAACGGTCGGATTTTTCAAAAAATATGCACAAAGTTGCTGTTCCGAGATGAGGTTCTGAATTCAAAACCAAGCGCATCACGATGGGATCCCGTACCAAACGCACGAATCGGCTACGTGGCACATCGGGGAAGGAGGAGGATGGCAAGGGGGAGCTCGTCGGAGCCACACGAGATCGGAGGGGTTGTCGGCCAGGGGGGCCGCCCACGCGGCGGCGCACGGTGGCGCGACCGCTGTTGTTGCTTACTGCAGCTGCTGCTACTACTACTGCTGGCTGCTGCTCTTGCTGGCCATATGGCGGTACGGCGACGGCGGCGACGGCTACCCGACGGTGGTGGCCACAGCCTAGCCGAAGAGGAGGAGAAGGAGAAGAAGAAAAATGATGGTGAGGGTGGTGATGTTAATGGTGGTGGTGTGTTGATATTGAGGATGATGATGGTGTTTGATGGTGTTCAAAATAAAGAAGAAGAAGAAAATATAAGGAGATGTGAGATGAGGGGGTGATGGTGTTCGGCTAGGGTGCTACTAGTGAGGTAATAGGGGTGATGTGGTGTTTAAGAAGAAAGAGAGAGAGTGGGATATTTGTAGAAAGAGAGAAATAGAGAGAGAGAGAGAGAGAGAGAGAGAGAGATATTATTAGAAAGAGAGAGAAAGAGAGATAAAATAGAGAGGGGTGGTGTGGTCGGCGGGAATGGAGGGAAGTGAGGTGATGTGGGAAAAACAAGGAGAGAGAGGTATATATATATATATATATATATATATATATATATATATATATATATATATATATATATATATATATATATATATATATATGTAACATGAAAAGAGAGAGAGATTGATAATTATAAAGTTGGGAGAGAAAATAAAGAAATCTCTACACAAGTAGAAGGAGATATATGTGTGGGGTGTTTGGGTAGTCATGAGAGGGGTCACATAAAATTGGGTTGGGTGTTGGGTCAAGTTTGGTTGAGTTTGGGCTAAGGTTTAGTCATAATACAAATTTAAGCTATTTTTAATCATGGATGAAATAGAAGTACGAGGGAGATCAATTGGGTGGCACGCAAGTGGAACGTGCATAGTAGGCTCAAAATAGGTCATAACCATATATTGGGTCGATCAGATTGGACCGATGTCGGGCCCCGAAATTAAATTATAAGTTGGATCAGGTTTTACGGTAGATGATCAATTGGCCTAAATTGACCCGAAAGTTGCGCGATACAAACAGAGTACAAGGGAACAAGTTTGAGTGAGACTTGATATATCAAAATAAAGATAATCTTGTCTACTACAAACTCATGAAGAGAGTTTACAGAGACTGACATCTCTGATGCTCCAAAGATCAAAGTCATGGAAAATAGCATATAATGATAAAAATAATCAAATAAGAATTATTATCGAAAATAATTCTTTTAGAAAAATCAAAAATAAATTCCTAAAATTCAGGGGGCTTACAGTGCCAGAACTGTCACACCTCAGAACCAGAATACTGGAGAGCGGGGGACAGACACAGCCAACTACGTACATTAAAGTGTAACCTACCTCGCAATACGGTCACGGCTGTCTAGATGCATGAGGGTTTATCTACAAGCCAACAGTCTCTTATAGTCAAGAACAAGCCTAGTGTCTTAATCTCAAGCAAACAAATAATTGTACGAGTTGTTAGATCATCAGACATACAAAGTAAGGCATCCCAAATATTACATATTCAGATGATCATGAAGCTAGTCATACAAAATACGAAGACTAGCAAGAGTTTAAGTTATACATGATTAACCCTAGGATTTGTCAATCATGTTACAGCCCTTAGGCAGACAGAAAGTAAGTTTCAATACGAGCTAACATTTGCTCGACGGCTAAATACCTCAAAAGAATAATTTACAATAGAGTGGGAGGGCAAAATAAGAAAATTCACTCGTTGTCAGGATTACGTCTGGTATTACCATCTGGCTGAAAGACAGTAGATCCTCGGGTGCTACTCCAAAATCTGGCCATACAAAACCAGCTGGGTCAGAACCCAGAAGAGCAAGTGCCACAAAGGAGGCTTCACTTAGGAACTAAAACCAGCAGGTTAATAAACAGAAGATATAAATAAATGAACATGATTAAGTAACAAGAAGACATGATTAGAAAGATAGGATGACAAATGATAAGATAACTCCGAAAACCAAGTTACAACCCGTAAACCAAACAAGGACCGGGGTTGTAACCCTTCACCTGAACAGAACTTAATCCTTAACCATTTATCGACAAGAGTAAAGCATAAACAATAATGCACTGAAGTAACCATATACTGGCATTGTCTAGACAAAACTAGACTCCATCCATCAATCACGGCCAAGCAAGAGTATGGCTTGATACTTTAACTAACTAGGGTTGTCACAAGCCTAGTTACTAGCAAGATGCAATGAGATGTTCCCACAGTCACAAGCCCTGTAGCTATCCAGGTTATCCAGGCAAGGTGATTTATTAGAGTTACAAGAATTATTAGGTGACTTAGAGTGCAACACATGACAGTGTGCTTTAGTATTCAAGAAGTGCCCCACATGACAGTGGGCTAAAAATGTGTCCTACTCTTCGGCAGGCTACAAGTCCCTCAGGTGTGGTCGGGATAACGGGATCGCCTGTAACTGAAAAAATCTCTCTATATGAACTACTTGATCAATCTAGTCATTTAACCTAGTTAGATTCATTATGAATCCCTGACCGTGGTAACCAGGAATCCATATCCTAGACATGATACAAGACAAGACATGTAGCTTGTACAGGCACAATTAAGAAAATAAACCATGGTGTCAAGACAAAAGTTACTTAGCAAGTCAAGATAGCTGTCGTAATAGTGTTTCAAGATTATCATGTCATGCCAAGTTACTTGTTACTTGTCAAGATTACATGTCAGAAGTGCACCTCGACTGGCCATTATCAAGCTTATACATGTCATATCAAGTTTACTTGTTACTTGTGAACAGTGCGCCACGACGGGCCACTATCAAGATTTTTAAGAAGGGTTCATGCCATCATGTCGTGTTCAAGTCGAGAGTTATCACATGCATATAACAAAACACATAAACAGTTGCAAGAACAAGGAAGGTGCATAGAGGTAGGCGCATCACGATGGGTGCCTAGGCATGGATGGACGCCTGGACAAAAATGGGTGCCAGGGCCAAGATGGTGCCTAGACATGAATGTACACCAGGGTCAGAATGGCACCTAAGTAAGCTTGTACGCTAGGGTCAGAATGGTGCATGGCCGAGTTTAGACGCATGGTCAGACTGTGCACATGGCCGGGGGCGTTGGATCATCGTAGGCACCAGGGTCAACATGGGCCCCTGGGTCTGATGACCAGAGGAGAGGGGCACATCACACTGGGCGCCTAAGCACCCATGAGCGCAAGGGACATGGGGCGCCAGAGCGCGCAGGGCGACTGGGCCAGACCGGACGCATCACATTGGTGCCTAAGCACCGTGGACGCAAGGGGAAGGGGGCACCAGAGCGTACCAGACTGGCACATCATATTGGCGCCTAAGCACCATGAGTACAAGGGGTAGATATTGGCGCCTAAGTACCGTAAGCGCAAGGGACAGGGGCGCCAGATCATGTCAGGACGCCATGGACAAATGGGGCGCCTGGCCCGACATGGCATCGGCGCACTGTTCTTCTTCTCCAAACAGCAGCCAAGCTCCATAGGAACCCAAAAACTTCAAATAAGCATAACTTGCTCAAAACAAGTCTGAATCGGAACTTCCAAGGGTCTAAGCTGCACAGTACAAGATTTTCTATTGCTTGGGATGACTGGTTTTAGGAAATACCAAACTGTACTAGATTAAAGCCAAGAAAAATAAAAAAACTCATAACTTAGATCTACACAAATTCATCCACCAAAATTAAAAATGCTAAACTCTAAAGAGGCTTAGAATCTAGTAGAGAAGAGAATAGAAAAATAAAATAGGAGATCCATCATGAAGAAAGATTGCACTTGCCTAAGGGTTCTTGGTGGGTGGGAGGAGTTATGAGAAAGAAAAAGAAGAAAAAGAAGAAGAAGAAGAAATAAATAAATAAGAAGAGTTATGAAGAGAGAGAGAGAGAGAGAGGAGGGTTGACTTATATAGCAACCCTTCTCTTCTTAAACCATAATAAACGAAGCCAAGCAAAGAGTGCCATGATGAACCAAACCAAAATAAACCAAGATAAACCAAGATAAACCAAGTCAAGCTAAGACTAAACCAGGGTTAGGCTAAACAAGATAAGTCAAAACATGGGTCACCTGACAAACGTCAGAAATCCGCACACGTATATTAAAAACACGTATAATGGGAAACGGGAGTGACAAGAACATCGAGAGTGCTCATCAGTTAGCTCTCGCTGATGTGGAGAAGGTAGCTACCATCCAGACTCAGGGCACTCTTGTCCATCAGCAAACGAAGCCTGACACGGTTATGGACTTCAAGAAGATGTCCCCTAGAGAGTTCAAGGGGACGGAGGCATCCTCTACGCTGATGACTGTCTGGAGGACATCAAGAGGATCTTGCAACTGGCATAGATCCCAAAGAACTTGCGGGTGGAGTCAACAGCTAGCCAGCTGTTTGATATCGCTCTCACGTGGTATCGTACAGACCCTTGACTAGCAGTGACAGGTCTGACATAGCATACTTTCAAGAGGCTATTCAAGTAGAATTTCTTTCCAGATGTGGCCTTTAGTGCACTGGAGAGCCAGTTCAAGGGACTGGTACAGGGGAACATGTCAGTAGATGATTATGCAGCTAAATTCTTCTGTCTGAGCCGGTTCGCCAAGAGCATGGTTCAGGAGCCAAGAGATCGGGCTCGAAAATTTATGAGGGGCCTGAATCACGAGGTCAGATCTCGCATATTAGGGCATTGTACAATGACATTTGAGGACATCCTGATTGATGCCTAGATAGTAGAAAATAATTTGGGTCTCAGGCCCAAGAGAAGAAGTGATACGATGGGTGCTGGTTCTAATGTAGGACAGGCTAAGCATCCTCATATTCTGCAGAGGCTATTCCATCAACAGCATCAATATTAGCATCACTATGCACCATCATGTGCATATCCTCAGCATGTGCATAGGTAGGCTCTCAAGTGTATGTTTTATGGGAAGTTGGGACACACTCGAGAGGTTTGCCAGAAGAGGTTGGGCGTTTGTCTTTTCTGTGGATCACCCGACTATCAGTTGCAGGATTGTCCTACCCGTCCATCTCAGGGAGGTCCAGCCAGAGTAGCTCTTGCTAGAGTTCCAATGGGACCTGCCATTTAGTCGAGGGGTCCACCACTTCCGATCCAGTAGCAGCGCTTCGCCCAGCACTAGAAGGGAGCACCTCAGGGTAGAGCGTTCGAACTGACGGTCAAGGAGGCTGAGCCCATAACAGATATGGTAGCAGGTTCTGTTCTTCTTAAATCCTTTCCTGTGTTAGCGTTATTTGACTCTGGTGCTATACATAGTTTTGTTTCTATCTCTTTTGCTCTTAGATACAACGTTATTGCTGAACTATTAGGTAGGACTTGCAAGATCATGACCGAGGAAGGCATTATCCTGGTCAATGATGTTTGCAAAAGACAGAGAGTTACATTGGGAGGCCGAGTTCTGAGTGTGTACTTGCTTGTAATGCTACTTCCGAGCTATGATATTTTATTCGGGATAGATTGGTTGAACAGGCACCATGCTAGCATAGACTGTTGTCACAACCCGCACCCGCTTTTCGGGATGTAAGTGCGTGAACAAGTCAACTAGTCTACCTAAAACTATTTTCTACAGTATTAACTCTAAAATTTTAGAACTACGATTTATAAAGAATTAATGTGACTAGTTGACTACTACGTCAACTAGTCTACCCGAAATTCGTCTGGAACATGGCCAATTACTCAAAATAGCTAAAATACCTAAAAATATATATGATACAAAATTTAAATTAGATTATTTCTCAGAATTAAGACATGAATACAAGAGTTAAATTATGCTACTAAGTTGGAATATTCTAGGTCAGCAGGTTATCCGAAAATAGCTAGTTTTGACCTATAATTTTTTCGACCAGATTTGAGTTGCTAAATTTGTGAAAAAAATCCTAATTTATATATATGAACACACATAAAATTCAGTTTTGAAAATAACCACCAATAACTTATAGGTTCTTCACAACGGGGTTAATTTTGATCCTACCGAAACATAAATATTATGACTATAAATCATGAAACTTTTATAGATGATTATACATAGCAAAAGCCATCAAAATATGATTTCTACAGATTTAATAACATATTTTCTACAGAAATTTAGTAAGGGTTTGAGATAAAAAATTAGGGTTTCTTACCAAAAGTCCTTGCTAGAGAGGTTGTGAAGACTTCTTCTTGCCAAAGCTCCAACCTTTCTTGCTATCTTTGCTTGCTAATCCTATCTTAGTGAGTTTGGAAGGGTTGACAATATCTATAGATGGTTGGATGGAGAAGATGGAGTTTTTAGGGTTTGTTTTGAGTGGATGGGTGGATATATGGTGGAGAAGATGAGTTTTTGTGAAGGATAGAGAGATGTGCTATAGAGAAGATGATATATAGAGGGCTATAGGGGAGAGGTGCTACCGCATATGAGGGGGAAGTAAGGTAGTGGTCGGCCAAGAAGGAAAAAAAAGAAAAAATTAAGTTAGGGTTAGGGTTTGGGTATGAGTTGATGTACATATATGGGCCTTTTGGGTTGCATGCATAAAAAGGAGTGGGATTCCTATTCCTAATGAGATGCTTGGCCGAATATCCAAGGGAGGGGCTTCTTTGGTCGGCCAAGAGTGCTCCCACTTGGTTGGGGTGGTGGTTTGGTGAGTTTGCTAATTGATTGGATCGAGGATTAAAAAGGTCTTTCTTAATATAGACTAATTAAATCTATCTATATAAATACAATCAATATCTAAATTAAATACAAAATATATATATTTATTAATACCCAACATGCCTACTTAGGATTGGGTTGGACTTTGGGTCAAATATAAACTAATGCCAACTAGGATTACACTAGGATTACACGTAGACACTTTCTATAAATAGAAACTTTCCAAAATTGAAAACATATTAACATTAATAAAATATATATACAAAATACATATCAACATAAAGGTATTTGAGAGTACTACATGTCTATTTAGATTTAGATTTGGTTTGGGTCAAGTCGGGACTAAATTGGTACAACCGGGTCTCCTAGAAAGTCAATAATCTAATAATTAAATAAATAAATCATCGATGGGGGTTAAGTCGCAACTTGGCTTGGTTTTCCTAGTTAGAACACACCTATGGCTCGGCCTTCCCTACCATGTCTAAAACACTAGTCAAATCACACGTGTACACTATCCGTGCCACAATTCTTGGTCATCTTGTACTTCAAAACTCAACCATAGCTAAGGTCATCTATAATAATAACTATTTAATTTAAAGATATTCATAAATTCCATAAAATCCTATTTAAGCCAAATAAATAAAAAAATAATCCAAAAATTATGGGGTTTTACATCCTACCCACATTAAAAGAATTTCATCCTCAAAATTAAAATCAGGCTCACTAACAAAGAACCGCGCTAGTATAATTAGGAATAGTTCAAAGGATACGCTAGGTCACTACGGTGTCTCCTAATAACTCAAGTAATAATCAATCCTAAATAATTTGGTTTACAATATCTCTATCGTAAAACTATTGATGGTTATCTCTAGTCGCTATTCTTGGTACCAGCGGTCTTACAATAATGACGTTTAAGGTTTGCCGTCCTAACCATGTTATTATCACAACTATATAAGTCTCATTTCACCTAATCAATCTAAGTGATACCTACCAATCTGTCTAATCCTAACTTTACAACTGGTAGGGCATAATGGTAAATGGACTGGGTTAGACTATATTTAGGTTCTTCTAGTAGAGGGTCAGTCTCTACTCTAAAACTACTACTCTATTCTTGATCAAGCGACTACAATAAAAGGCGTAACCTAGTATGATCATTTAGCCATTTCTAGAACGTCTATCCACCTTTGGTCAAACTATCTCATCAAACACATAATACCCTATGGCATATGGCATCTCTAATTTCCCTTATCTATCAAGTAATCACAATACAATAAGCAAACTAACTTATACTATAACGTTAGAATTTTTTAATAAATCCTAGATAGCATGATTATTCGTCGCTCCGAAATAGGAAGGGACGAGAAGCAATGATACGAGAAAGCAAAGGAAGAGTAATCGAGAGTAAATACGAAGTTCAAGGGCGGTAAAGAAATTTCTAAGAGAATTTTTCAAGGCAGTGTGGATTGAGATTTTTAAGAGTTTAGTCATATTCGCAGGCTCGTATCAGTAAAGTTACGTAACCGATACGATATGCTCTGACCTGCATAGGCTACCAAAAAAACTTGTCACGACCGTACCCGCTTTCCGGGATGCAAGTGCGTGAACAAGTCAACTTTTTATCAAGTGGACTCCAGCCCGTCTCGAATACGTATAAGCTGTCTAGACTATGGTAATATGCCTAATCATGGCAAGACAAATCTATATCTCAATCCACAAGAGTATATAAAATAAGAATAAATAATATGGGTCGTAGTCTGCAGCCCACTAGCATATATGTCCGATTAGACTCTAAAGAAATAATACGAGTCTATAAACTAGGCTAACAAGCAGAATATGGCATGATGATGAATATAAAGCACGAGAGGATAATAAAGTAATTTCAAAAGCAAGTACCTGTATCCCTGTAGATGTAATCACTACCATCATGATCCGCTAACTAACTCCATGAAATCTACTACCTGAAGAGATCATCCGGTCCTCATGAGACTATCAAGATACATAAAAATATGCCTACTAATATAATAGTAAATAACATGTATGGAGGGTAAGAATAGTGCAAGGAGAATATCTAAGGAACGATATGTCATATGGAAATATAATACTAGACTTGGCTAACAATCAATCGAATAACACCTATAGCTTGTAGTACAATGCAAGATACTCCCAATCTATAATATGTTTCGATTGTAGTACAATACAAGATACTCCCAATCGAGAATAACCAATTCTAGTATCGATCTCCTCTCCTAAAGGAATACAAGGGTCAAGTAAACTCCTATAGACTGTAGAATATAAGATACTCCCAATCTATAGTATATCTCAATTGTAGTACAATACAAGATACTCCCAATCGAGATTGGTCAAGTCAGGATATGTCATACTCAAGATAAGTCCAAGTCGATCAATATCAGGTCAAGTCAAGAAAATATGGCGTAGAACTGACAACTCTATCATGAGACACGATAAACATGAATAGAACCAATAGACAAGCAAAAGAAATAAATAATATCCTATACGTGCAAGTAAATCTAGAAAACAAGTAAAGCAGTCGACGACAAACCAATCACAATATGAGAAGCATGTAACCATGTGGAAAGGAAAACAACAGGAAAGGAAACATGTAAATACTGTATAAGTTCGGCAAAGTATACTTGCCTGGTTCCATGATGTGAAGATGAAGTCTCGCTCCTGCGTCCACGCCTCCGGAATCCAATGCTCCTAAATAATTTATTTAACTACTTATGAAACTTATAACAGAACTTAATTAACTAGATTAATATTTTAAACTACTTGAACTATATTCAAATATCTCATAGGACTACTTAAATTGTATAATATACGTGTCTAATGAGACCTCGGAACACAGTTTTAGGGTTTTCGACCTTCCAATTAATCGTTTATGACCCCACTTTAATAACATACTTAGAAATCATAGAAAGTTCCTAAAAATAATATCTAAAAATATTTTATATAGTATTAACTCTAAAATTTCAGAACTATGATTTATAAAGAATTAATGTGACTAGTTGACTACTGCGTCAGCTAGTCTACCCGAAACTCGTCCGAAATATGGCAAATTATTCAAAATAGCTAAAATACCCAAAAATATATTTTATATAGAATTTAAATTAAATTATTACTCAGAATTAAGACATGAATACAAGAGTTAAGTTATGCTACTAAGTTAGAACATTCTGGGTCAGCAGGTTACCCAAAAATAGCTAGTTTTGACCTATAATTTTCCTGACCAGATTTGAGTTGCTAAATTCATGGAAAAATACTTAAAAAAAATCCTAATTTATATATATGAACACACATAAAATTTAGTTTTGAAAATAACCACCAATAACTTATAGTTCATTGACAACGTGGTTAATTTTGATCCTACCGAAACATGAATATTACGACTATAAATCATGAAACATTTATAGATGATTATACATAGAAAAATCCATCAAAATATGATTTCTATAGATTTAATAACATATTTTCTACAGAAATTTAGTAAGGGTTTGAGATGAAAAATTAGGGTTTCTTACCAAAAGTCCTTGCTAGAGAGATTGTGAAGACTTCTCCTTGCCAAAGCTCCAACCTTTCTTGCTATCTTTGCTGGCTAATCCTTTCTTGGTGAGTTTATAAGGGTTGGCAATGGCTATAGATGGTTGGATGGAGAAGATAGAGTTTTTAGGGTTTGTTTTGAGTGGTTGGGTGGATGTTTGGTCGAGGAGATGAGTTTTTGTGAAGGATGGAGAGATGTGCAATAGAGAAGATGATATATGAAGGGCTATGGAGGAGAGGTGCTACCGAATATGAGGGGGAAGTAAGGGAGTGGTCGTCCAAGAAGGAAAAAGAAGAAGAAATTAAGTTAGGGTTAGGGGTTGGGTATGAGTTGATGTACATATATGGGCCTTTTGGGTTGCATGCATAAAAAGGAGTGGAAATCCTATTCCTAATAAGATTCCTGGCTGAATATCCAAGGAAGGGGCTGCTTTGGTCGGCCAAGAGTGCTCCCACTTGGTTGGGGCGGTGGTTTGGTGAGTTGGCTAATTGATTGGATTGAGGATTAAAAAGGTCTTTCCTAATATAGACTAATTAAATCTATCTATATAAATACAATCCAAAATCTAAATTAAATACAAAATATATGTATTTTATTAATATCTATTAATGTCCAACATGCCTACTTAGGATTGGGCTGGACTTTGGGTCAAATATAAACTAATGTCAACTAGGATTACACGTAGACACTTTCTATAAATTAAAACTTTCCAAAATTAAAAATATATTAATATTAATAAAATATATATACAAAATATATATCAACATGAAGGTATTTGAGAGTACTGTATGTTTATTTAGATTTGGATTTGGTTCGGATCAAGTCGGGACTAAATTGGTACAACCGGGTCTCCTAGAAAGTCAATAATCTAATAATTAAATAAATAAATCATCCGTGGGGGTTAAGTCGCAACTTGGCCTGGTTTTCCTAGTTAGAACACACCTATGGCTTGGCCTTCCCTACCATGGCTAAAACACTAGTCAAAGCACACGTGTACACTATCCGTGCCATAATTCTTTCAACCATGGCTAAGGTCATCTATAATAATAACTATTTAATTTAAAGATATTCATAAATTCCATGAAATCCTATTTAAGCCAAATAAATAAAAAAATAATCCAAAAATTCTGAGATTTTACAACTGTAGAGGAGGCAGAGTTCTATTTAGTCTGTTGGGAGAGCCAGAGTTCGAGTTCGTTAAAGGGGCAACAGATCAGAGGGATGGCTTCTGTGGGGTTGGAAGGAGAGGAGTTGCCGCATCCATTAATAGTAGAATTCTTGGATGTTTTCCCTAATGAGTTATCGGGGATGCCACCGAACAAGTATGTGGAGTTCTCTATAGACTTGGTGCCGGACGCTGAGCCTATCTCGCAGCACATCTATAGGATCAACAACAGCGAGGTAGCAGAGCTGAAGAAGCAAGTTTACGAGCTACATAAGAAGGGTTTCATCAGATCCTGTTCTTTACCTTGGGGCATTCCTGTTCTGTTTGTATCGAAGAAAGATGGGTCAGTTTGCATGTGTATCGACTACAGAGCGCTCAACAACCTCACTATCAAGAACAAATACCTATTGTCGAGGATTGACGATTTGTTCGATCAGTTAAGCGGCACGAAGGTATTTTTGAAGATAGACTTAAATTTAGGGTATCATCAACTGAAGGTGATGAAGGAGGACATTCCGATGACGGCTTTTCAAACTCGGTACGGCCAGTAGGACTTCCCTATTATGCCATTTGGGTTGACCAATGTCCTAGCGGTATTTATGAACATGATGAACAAGGTATTCTATTACCTTGACAAGTTCATAGTGGTCTTTATTGATGACATCTTAGTCTACTCGAAGATGCTAGAGAATCACGAGGAGCATCGACGAATTATGCTAGAGACTCTAAAAAAAGAGCAGCTGTATGGAAAGCTGCTGAAGTGTAAGTTCTTCCTGAAGCAGGTAGAGTTCTTGGGTCATGTTGTGACCGAGAAGGGGATTTCAGTAGACCCGAAGACGATTTCAACAGTTGATTCTTGGTCCATACCAAGCACAGTTGCCGAGATTTGGAGCTTTTTGGGTATGGCAGGCTACTACCGAAAGTTCGTTCAGGACTTCTCCTAGATTACAGAACCGATGACTAGACTCACCAGAAAGGACATAGAGTTCATCTAGCCCAAGGAGTGTCTGGCCGCCTTTGATGAGTTGAAGAAGAGGTTGACTACAGGTCCTATTTTGATATTGCCATTGGGGACATGTAGTTTCACTATCTACATTGACACATCTGGAAAGGGCTTGGGTTATGTTCTTCAATATCACCGGAAGGTAATTGCCTATGCATCCAGAAAATTGAATCATCATTAGAAGAACTACCCTACCCAAGATCTGGAGTTGGCAGTTATTATTTTTGCTATGAAGCTGTGGAAGTACTACATGTACGGAGAGCGATTTGAGATCTTCATAGATCACAAGAGCTAGAAGTACGTGTTCACTCAGAAAGAGTTGATAATGAGGCAGAGAAGGTGGCTTGAGCTGATACAGGACTTCGATATCTCATTGCAGTACCATCCAGGGAAGGCCAACGTAGTTGCCAATACCTTGATCAGGTATCCGGTAGCTATATACTTGACGGTAGATTGTTATCTATTAGTAGACCTGGATAGTTTGGGTATCGATGTGATCGTTCCAGGAATAGAGATGCATATGTAGTTCATGCAGATTCAGTCTGAGTTGATGGACAAAGTTAGGTCAGCTCAGTATGATGATGTGGCCCTGAGGAGCATCAGGGAGCAGGTGCTGGCAGGGTTGCTTAATGATTTTTCTATCGCCGAGAATAGGTCTCTGAGGTACGGTACTAGATTGTGCGTGCCGAATAGAGAGCTTTGGGATGAGATTCTTCAAGAAGCACATCGTTCTCAGTACTCTATGCATCATGGAGCCAATAATATGTACATAGACCTGAGAGAGCACGTATGGTGGTATGGCATGAAGCGGGAGATGGCACAATTTGTATCTAGATGCTTGGTGTGCCAGCAGGTGAAAGCTGAGAGGTAGAGACCAGGTGATTTGCTTCAACCACTATCCATTCTAGAGTAGAAATAGGAACACATCACTATGGATTTTGTGTCTGGACCACGATCTCTAGAAGTAAAAGACACAATTTGGGGCATCGTTGATATATTGACCAAGTTGGCCCACTTCTTGTCTTTCAAGGTGGGTTAGTATATGGAGAAGCTGGCCGAGATGTACGTAAGGCAGATAGTCAGATTGCATATAATTAATTCCTATGAGCATAGTCTCGGATCGGGATAGTTGCTTTATTTCTCAGTCCTGGAGGAGTTTGTAGGCTAGCTTGGGCACTCAGCTCAAGTTCAGTATCGTATATCACCCCCAAACGGATGGGCAGTCAGAGAGGACCATTCATACATACGAGGATATGTTTCGCACTTGTGTGTTAGATCTCGGGGGTTCTTGGGAGGACCATCTCTACTTGGTAGAGTTTTCTTACAACAACAACTATCAGGTCAGTATAGAGATGTCGCTATTTGAGGTTCTATACGGACGAATGTGTCACACTCCTTTGTTATGGCCGATGTCGATGAGAGAGTATTGCTTGTCCCGGAGATGGTAGTGGATGCAGTTGAGAAGGTCATATTGATCAGAGATAGACTTCGGGTGGTACAAAATAGGTAGCGACATTGGGCCGATAGCCACCGGAGACCGTTAGAGTTCGAGGTATAGTTTTAGTTCTTTTGTTGTGATTGCTTGTTTAGGAAATTGTGTTGAGTATTTTTTTGTGATTAGATTGGCGATATGGTGTTCTTGAGAATTTTTCTGATACAGGGCATGATTCGATTTGGTAGGGGCAGGAAGCTTAGTCCTCAATTCATCGGACCTGTCACCATTTTTGAGAGGGTCGGTGTAGTGGCCTATCGACTAGACTTGCCGCCTATGCTAGAGGGAGTTCACAACGTGTTTCATGTGTCGCAGTTAAGACTGTACGTGGCAGACCCTAGCCACGTATTGGATCATTCTGAGATAGAGGTGGGTCCTACTCTCAACTATCCAGAGCAGCCTATGGAGATTCTGGATCGTCAGAAGAAGGTGCTTCGGAACCAGATTATTTCCTTGGTTTGTGTCGCATGGAGACATCACTCTCCGGATGAGTCTACCTGGAAGAGAGAGGATGCCATGCAGGAGCGATACCCTTATCTCTTCGAGCCTTGAGGTATTGTTCTCTTTGTTCTTGCTTATTTTCCTATGCTAGTTTTGTCTTTAATTTCGAGGATGAATTTTTTTAGGAGGGTAGATTTGTCACTACAACAATTCTAGATAGGGCTAATTTTGTCATTTTATACCATTTATATTATATATATGGTTATTTAATTAATTGCTTGTGATGGTTGCATTTATTAGTAGACTAGTCTATTTATTGGACCTTTGACTTGTGGACCTATTTGGACTAAACATGACTACTTGGACCTATATTCTAGGATGAACACAACTAACCACAATTAAGTCAGGTTGAGTCAAGAATGGGAATAAAAAATTAACCCAACACTTAGAGTAGAACAACCCTTATTTAAGTTAAGTGTTCATGACAACTTGATGGGTGTTTTGGACATTTCAACATGGGTTTTAGGGCTTCATTCATGGCTGGTCATAAAGAGGATTTTCTTTCTCTTCTTTATTTCATTTTGAGCCTCCACAAACCCTAGTGAGCTCTCTACAAGCAACTTCCATTTCCCACACTTTCCACTAACAAAACTCTTTCAAAACCCTTCCAAACATCCCCAAATCTTTATCCTAGAAGACTTGGAGCTTAGAGACCAAGGAGAAAGAGAAGAGAAGTCCAAAAGCTTAGGAGATTGTGTCATACTTGAAACTTGAGCCTTACAAGAGTGTTTTATTGGGAATCCATCTCCCAGTAGGTAAAACTCTTGTCATTTCCCTTAGTTTAGATGTTATTTTCATGTATGACACTAGCAGGAACACACACATTGACTTGGGGTACCTATAGGGAGAAGAGCAAGGATCTAACCATCATTTTGGTAGAAGTTATTGGGAGTTTTTGTGTCATCTTTGGAGAAATCCGAGGAGAGCACACCAAGTGTTTGTCAAAATGACAAATAGACCATTTTAGCTTTGTTTTTCAGTTTTGTGCATATGAATAGCTTGGGTTGCTCATTTAGAATAGGCATATATGATCCTAGGTATATATATATATATATATATATATATATATATATATTTTTAATATATATATATATATATATATATTAAAAATATATATATATATATATATATATATATATATTTATATATGGGCATATTGTTCACTGTTTTGGGGTTTCTTGAGTGGGACTGTTAATGTGACAGTGAGTATGTGTGCACTGTTTGAGTGTCCAAGTGGTGTGAGTGTCCCTAGTGAGAGTACCCTTTGGCAGTAGGGGATTAACTCCCCTTAGCTATAAGGTGCAACCTGGCCACTGCAGGCAGGTTGGGCAATGACTTAGCCTTGACATTACAGTATAGGTGGCAGGGCCTACAGGGCATGTCTTATTTGGACCTGTAGTGAGTAGCAGCCAGTGCAATGTACTGTACTGTAGTACCTGAGTCATTGGCTTGCCTGTTGGTCAGCAATTTAGGGGATATACCTGCAGTACAGGAACTGAAGTGTGTTTGTGTCATGAGAGTGGCAATGTCGTATCCTATGTGAGATTTTGTGAGTGTGTGAGAGTAGTAGAATAAAGTATAAATTCATAGGTGAGTGGCAGTAGTGTCTATGAGAACAAGAGCAAACCTGTGTCAATAAGAGGAGTGTCCTAGTATCAAGCTAATAGTGAGTGAGAGTGTTAGTGGTGTCTAAGTGATATGAGTGAACCAGTGTCATGAGTGTGAACGGTTATTTGACTGTGGTGCACATGTGTTAAGTGTGTCAATGTCTTAGTTTAGAGAGTGTGTCGTGAGTTAGTGTCTTGAGTGGCTTGTGAAGGGGATGTTAATGTGGCAATGAGAGAATGAGGGTCACGATAAGGGATTAAACCCCATTTCACTTCAGTGTTGGTACAACTATGCTTAGGCTCGAGGGGTCCTTTGGCTCTATGTGCAGGGGAGGCATTAGCCTTGAATGGCCAAGACAGCAGGCAATGTCTTGCCTTGCTTGGCAGCAAGCCATGTGGGCCAGTGGCTCTTTGGCAGCATGCCAATGGCTAGGCAGGGAACCCCTCCCTGTTTGAATTCCTACAGATAATAGAACATGATATGGGGGGTAGGAGTTTTATCCTTGGCCTTAGGCTATTGGTTGTATCAGTATGTGGCTTTGTGTAAGGACCCTGATTTTAGAAATTATTTTTTTCCATTCATTTATATAATTTTTGTTTATTAGATTATATATTATATTTAATTATGACCATAGATATAGTTTTCCGTAGCTTTGATTTTTAGAGCACAAGAAACGCTAATATTTGGAAACGTCCTTCATGAGTTTTGAAGTAGTCCACCTTCAATTTGATGTACCATGTCCATCCAAACTTGTCCCCTAGCATTCTTTTGACTTCGCACAATTTTGGGTCAATTTAGGCTATTTGTCTAATTACCGTAATCGTAGACCTAACTTCCAACTTGAGTTCAGGACTCGACCTAGATCAAAATCATTTAACCTAATATATGATTTTGACCCATTTGAGTCTAGGACGCACATGCCAAGGGTGTGCCACTCAATCGAGTCCCCATGTGCTATTTCTTTGCAAATGACACAAGAGACTCATGGGTTGACTTTATAAATTCTATTTGATTAGAAAATATATTTGGACCCTAACCTAGCAAACCCCACTTGGTAGAGCCATGTTAGGTTCCCATGACTTAGTACAATTATTTTGAATTTATTTTGGGCAAAATATATCTAGAAACAATTTTGTATATATATGATATATTATATTAGCCTAAATACTATATATGTATGACCTTAGTCATGGTTAAGTTTGAGATGCATATCAACTAGGAATTTTGGCACGGTTACTATAAATGATGCTTTGACTAGTGTTTTTGCCATGGTAGGGAAGATATGTCCATAACTTTGTCCTAACTAGGAAAACCAGTCAAAGTTGTGACTTGGCCCCTATAAATGACTTAATAGTTATTTATTAAGATTATGACTTTTAGGAGAACCGGTTATACCAAGTTAGTCTGGACTTGACCCGAACCAAAGCCATACCGGACACCCGATGCAGCCCATGCATAGCATGTAAACCTCCCTAGATTTAGCTGAAGTATATATTATTATTTTATAGTTTTCATTATAATTAAATTGATTAGAAAATTTTAATTATATGTTGTTACTACACATTAAAAGTTTGTTAATTAAAATCTCATGGTTATTAATATTTTTGGGATTTCATAGTCATATATTAAAATATTTTTCTAAGATATTCTAGGGATTTAGAGTAGATTATATATATATATATATTATTATTTTTTTATTTATTATATATATAGATATATATATATATATATATATTATATATATCTATATATATATATATATATATATATATATTCCTAAAATGCTTGTAGAATTTTATACAGAATTATTTTGGTATTATAAGGGTGCTAAATATATATTTATTTTAATTTTAATTAAAATTTATATTTGGACTGTTTAAGTCATATATTTAGATTTATTTCTTTATATAATATATAGCTTAGAATAATTTTAGAAGTAGATTTGTAGTATTAACAATAAATGTGCCTAAATATTTTCAATAGGAAAATATGTTAAATTATTTTATAAATATATCTATTCAGCTATAAATAATTATTTGAAGATAATAATGGTATGT
>JANAVB010032620.1:6533035-6681947 GCA_029216955.1 Iris pallida
GCAAACCCCCATTTTATAAAGGCAGCACGAAAGCCGCAAACTAAAAACCGTATACAAGGCGCAAAATGCTGAAGCCTATACAGGTATACCACAAAAAGAAGGATAGAGGAGGGCAAAACCATCGCCGGGGTCTAGGGGGGAGCATCGACCAGAATGCTCTCGAACTATGGGAACACAGGATGCACCGCTTACGGATTGGCGAGCAACATCCCGCAAGAGCCGGTCGACCGAGAATAGTTGACCTTCGATCTCGCCTTGTTGCGATTCTTCCAAATGACCCAAGTAGTTGCCGCTGCGACGATCTGGTGGCCGTGGGAGGCAGAACCCCAGGTAGCTAGTAGATCGTGAAAGCGTCCACCGCCCTGCTCATGCTGAAAAGCTGGTTAAGGGTTGTCCAAGTCTGTTAGGCAGCGTCCCCAGACGGAAGATGTGATCGATAGTCTCCGTCTGACGCTCGGAGCAGCAGGAACAAGCTAATGCTATGCTAATCCGATGGTGTTGAGGATGTCGTCTGTTGGAAGTTTCTTTCTAATGACTCTCCACACGAGGAAAGACCACTTCTTAGGGATGCAGGAATGCCAATAGTGTGCTATAGGGAGGTGTGGCCGGCCGTTGCCCTGGATAGCGATGCGCGCCGACCTCACCGAGAATGCCCCAGACGCCTTGAGGGACCATCTCAACTCATCCCCACCACAGATGCGTAACCCTCTTTTGCGGATTCCATCAGCCGCATTATTGCCGGACCACTCGCGAACCTGGTCCCAGTTCCAGTCGTCGGTCGAGGGGTTCCACAAGTCTCTGATCCTACAATCTCTCGGGGTCTCCGTTAGATTCGGGATCATGCTGTCTCTAACCCATCGCTCAAGGAATGGATTCGAGTCGCCCGCTCCCAGCTGGAGCCTCATCTCCGGCTCGGCAAGGTTGCGACTGATAAGGATGCGGCGCCAGGCCGCTGAGGATCTGCTGTTGGATATGGCCATAGAGGGGTGGATGTGTTTAAAGTATCTGGCTGTCAAAAACCTGCTCCATAAGTTTTTGCTCGTGCGGAGATTCTACTACAGTTTTATCGAGAACGCTTTAACAATGTGAGTGAGTTTGGTGAATCCCAATCCCCCTTTGCCTGTCGGGTGAGCCATAGAATCCTAGCTAGCCCAGTGATGCTTATCCTGGCCGTTGCTATGCCTCCAGAAGAAATTGCAAAAGATCTGTTCGATTGAAGAAAGGACCTTAATGGGCGGTGAGCACGCCGCCAGTGTGTGGATGGAGATGGAGGATAGCACGTGATTGATGAGGATCATCTTGCCTCCTGGTGATAAGGTGGCATTGTGCCACCCTTCCAGTTTTTTCCTGATTCTTGTGATTAAGTCCTCGAATATGCCGACGTTGGATCTCCCGTACACTAACGGGTACCCAAGATAGTTGAACGGGGGATTCACAACGGAGAAGGATGTTAGGTTGGAGAGATTGTTGGTGTGTTCTCTATTGGTATTGTGGTGTGCGTATATAACGCTCTTGGAAGGATTGATTTTCTGACCGGAGCATCTAGAGTATCTCATCAGTGTATTATGAACCACTGCCACAGCGCCTTCCTCCCCAGAAGAGAAGATGAGTAGGTCGTTTGCAAATGCCAGATGGGTGATGATAGGGCAGCCACTGGAAGTGTGATAGTGTTGGAAGTTAGGGGTGTTGACCATATTGTTAAGGTTCCTGCTCAGAGTGTCAGCTGCTATGATAAAAACTGTAGAGGATAGTGGGTCGTCTTGTCTCACCCCACGGTGGGATTTAAAAAATCCTTCAGCACGGCCATTGATGATCGTGGAGAACCACGAGTTGCTGATGGATCTCCAGACAATATTGGTCCAAGTTTCTGAAAATCCGAAAGCTCTGAAAATCCAGATCATGAATTACCAATCCAGTCTGTCATATGCTTTCTCCATGTCAATTTGGACGGTAATGTTGCCTCCCCTTACCAGAAATTTCATGTAGGTGATTAACTCTTGGACCAGCATAATATTGTCCTGGATTTTCCTCCCGCGAACAAATCCGCTTTGCTCCTCCGAAATGATTTTGGGAAGAATACCCGCCATTCTGGTCGCGATGACCTTGGATATGATCTTGTTGGTGAAGTTACAAAGACTGATAGGGCAAAAGTCTCGAAAGGACTCCAGGTTGTCTTTTTTAGGGATTAGGATCAGGTTGGCACTAGAAATGGCTTTAGGGCATATAGCGCCTTCGAAGAAAGCGACCGCCGCTTCTGTGATGTCATGCTTGATAATATCCCAGCAAGTGCGAAAGAATACCCCTGAAAACCCGTCCGGACCGGGGGCACTGTGCTCGTTCAGAGCCCACACTGCATCTCTAACTTCCTGAACTGAGGGCGGGCGGTTCAACTGGGCGTTGTCTGTGTCGTTAATGAGGAGGGGGATTTAGTCTAGGAATGTTCTGTCTTTGTGAACTATCTCCTTGGAGAATAGTTTGGAATAGAAGTCCGTTGCTGCCTCATGGATGCTCTTTTGGTCGGTGATAATGTTCCCATTGTCATCTGCTGTCATGTGAATTGAAAGCTTCTGTCTGCGCCCGGTAACGCAGGCACGAAAGTACTTCGAGTTTATGTCCCCCTCGCTGTCCCATTTCAACCTCGCTTTCTGTTTCCAGAAATCGGTCTCCACTTTGATCCTGAATTTGAGCATAGCCTTGGTGAGGCTTAGGGCTCTTCTCGCCTCTGGAGCGTGATCCACGACGACCAGGGCTTCGGCGCGGGTGACGTCGTCCTCGGCGACGCGAACGGCTTGAAAGATATCTCCGCAGGCGTGCTTGCTCCAGACGGACAAGGCTTTCCTGGTTGCCTTAATCTTGTTGCTCACCCAAACAAGGGGGTTGGGGGAATCCTCGCGGATCCAAGTTTCCGCTACGATGCTCAAAAACTTGGGATGCTCGGTCCAGAAGTCGAGGAATTGTAAGTTCTTTTTGGAAGAGTTCGTCTTGTTATTGATCTCAATCAAAAGAGGAGTGTGGTCTGATTCTGTAGAATTGAGGTGGAATAGGTTGGTGGAGATCCCCATTCCGTGCCAGAAGGTGTTTATAAGGGCTCTGTCAAGCCTAGAGTATTGACGACGGTCGCCATTCTGCATGTTGCACCTGGTGAATGCATTGCCAGTGAACTGGAGAGTGGTTAAGTGGGCGTTGAAGATGAATATATATATATATATATATATATATATATATATATATATATATTAATATATATATACATAAAAAATATATGTATATATATATTTTATGTATATATATATATATATATTTTTAGGGAAACATATATATATATATATATATATATATATATATATATATATATATATATATATATATATATATATATATATATTAAAACCTAAAAAAAATCCAGAACCTTTTTCACTCCCTCGCAAGAAAAACAAGAGCAGCAGAAGCTGCGGCCGCACCCCTGTGCCGTAACCCCATACCCCGACCGCCACACCTCCTGGCTGCCACTGTCGGCGGGCGACACGACCTACGGCACCGCCGCATCCCCGGCCACCGTGGCGGCCAACAGTGCCACACGCGCACGTACGTACACGCAAACAAGCAGCGGCAACAGCCGCAACGATGTCCAACGTTGCAGCCAACCACCGACGCACGGCCACCCTGAATCCCGACGCGCCCGGGCAAAACCCCTTCCGCGTGTGCTGGAGAAGCTGCCACAACGGCCACCGTGCCAGGACACAGCGAAATCAACAGCAGCAACAGTGCACCCGAGTGCCATGTTTTCAGGTATAATACTCCCTCGTTTCATCATTAATTTTTGAAATAATTGGTTCATTAGGAAGACAACCGATATGAGTCTAAGTCCCTTCAAATAGTTTCTATTTTAATGTCCTAGATTGTCCGATAAATCGATGCCAATATTAGTGAAAAACTGTTCCGGAGCAAACATAGTTTAGATTCCTCGAACCTATTTTGGAAGGCTATTTATTAGCAACTTATTAAAAAAATTTGAAATCTAATTGAACAGATTTCTAGAAGTCATGACTATGATTGAAACCATACTGTTATTTTTATTTTTAGTTCGTTAGACAGTAAGAAAAATTGATTCGAAAATCAGGAAAACCCATGGAAAACTGTTATGAAATTAAAAAAATTCATCGACATGGGGTCCGTCCTGACAATCTGAGTGACTTGGTCATGAACTATTTACATCGAAAGGTGCGTATGGACTTCATACACATGTGGGCTTTGACGGAACTCGAATTGGTTGCGTATGCACGACGAATTTGAGGCGTATCTATCAATTTTTCCCGTATCGACCCCTTTGCAAAAACTTTAATTACTTTATGCACATTCGTCAACTCGAGATAAAACTTAAGCCATTGGGACCGTATCATTTTTCTGGTCCTGTGAGGAAAGTTTGGTCTAATTCTGAGAAGGTTGACCAGAACGCTATTTTGGCGGGCCCGTAACCCGATCCAACGGGCGAATTTGTGCACGGTCTACCGGAATATAATTTTGGACATACGATTGGGTTCATCTCGTCAAACCGAACCCATAGACATATAGTTTGATGACTTTAGAGACCATAGGCTCTGGCACATTTTTCGGTGCGAAGCGGGTCCAACGGCGGACATCGTTTTGACCCAAAATTATAGTTTTGCTCCTGTGTCCAGAATTAGACTTATGGATAGGCTATCCTAGCTAATTTGATTGTTCTGGACACGTTGATAATATCTGTTTCAGCCCCTGGAGACTGTTGTGAGAGTTGGACTTTTATGGCTCATTGATTAGATAGTTATTGTTGGTTCTACGCGCTACATCCAGCAAGTACGTCTTGCCAAACTTTACAGTATTTACATGCATTTCTAGATTGCTATTCTTTTCTGTCATACTTGATTCCATGCTTATCCTAATTCATGTCATGGTTATTTCTAGTTTTACGTGCACATAGATTGTTACTCTTTTTTCATGTTAGTTGTTCTATTTTCTTGTCATGTTCATGTTTAGTGATAGAATTACTTTGCCTGTGCCATGGTCCCATGACATGTTTGACCTAGACTTGACTTGGACTTGACATGTTTGACTTGACTTGTTTGACTCATAGTTTTAGGCGAGGACCTTGTTATAGACGTGACTATACCTGACCACTCTTAATCGTTAGCAGCCACCGGGCTACGATTGAGACTAACTATAGGTTGTTAGCAACCACCGGACTACAATTTATAGGACCGTTAGCAACCACCTGACTGCAATTTATCTTGATTTCCTTTTAGTCGTATTTATTTGCACGATTCTTAAGGCATGCCATTTTCTTTTATATTTTATTTCTTTTACTTCTTTCGGTCTTTACTTTCTTGTGCCCGTTATTCCTGCCTTTCCATGCATATTAAAACTGTTAAAGTAGGTGTTCGACAAGACAAAAGGTTGAATAAACTTTTTGTATATTGAACGTAAAAAAGAGTACAATCGATTCTTACTCCGTTGACGATCCGATGATGATATGAGACTTGCTCTGACTTTCTGGTACCTTCGATGGAACTCTAGGGTTGCCGATCAGGAGGACGCCGAAGTTGAAGATTTTGATAATTATGTTGATCTTCTTCTCCTTGTCGATCATGTTGTTGGGGAAAACCTCACCTATTTATAGGAAGAGGGGCAAATATGCGATGTGCATTAGGGTTTCGAAATATGAAGGAATCTGTCATCCTTGCACGGTACGGGCTTCTGTGGCGCTGACATGTGACGGGTGTTGAGATTCCCTTCGAACAAGATCTCTGGTGGTCATCAAAATAACCGAAGGAGGTGACACGTGGCGTGTGCCGATTTGCTTGTTCGGATGTAGCCGAGCAAATCTTGGGATTTTATCTCAGATTTGGATTCTGTGTAATCTTCATCCGAGATTTAAATCAATCTGACAAGATATTCACATCTATCAAGTTGATCAATCCCAATCCTATCTTTGATAGAGGCAGTTTAAGCAAACGGATTGGGTGGGACCATGCCATCTGTGCTTCAGGCAAGGCTGGTTGCGCTTCTGGGGCGACGAGTAGACTGTGCTTCTAGAGACGACGGAGCCTCTGTGCTTTAGGGTGATAAGTGGACTATGTTTCGAAGATAACAGGGCCTCTGTGCTTTTAGGGGCAACGAGTTGGTTGTGTTTCGGGTAAAGTCACTGTGCCTTAGGGTGACGAGTAGGCTGCACCTTCAGATATACTATTTTACTGTGCTTTAGAGTAGCAGTCGGGCTTGTACAAGAGGCAAATGGAGTCTCCCAAGTCTTTGCTAAGAAAAAGGGGCCGTTGAACGGGCCGGGTACTTGGATCGAAGCAGCTGTCTGTACTTCTAAGAAGGGAAAGTACTGTCTGCGCCTTGGAGGCAAAGGAACACAGTGGGGTGCCTGCGCCTCCGGTTGGAGACAACTTGGCTTTTAAGTCTTTTTTCAGGATAAGTAAATGACTACCCATTAATGCAGACTCCTTCTTAATTACCATCGTTAATTGGGGAATTCCAAGGAGCATTTGAACAGTTAGGAGACTCACTTGAATGGGCCTATTAATTGAGACCCGTTGTGCCGAGTTCTAGGCTTATCCCATTAATAAGGGAATTTTGACCGTCGGCTAAGTGGCCTATAGTTTGGATCACTCCTGGTCCTTTTAAAAGGGAAAGTGTTCCTCTGAAGAGTCACTATCTTCTTCTTGGCACCCTTCACCACCATGTTTGATCCAGACTTAGCTTCAGATGGCCGCTGGCCTTACATTAGTTGGCTGTTGGTTGGGGCTTCTCTCGTTCGAAGGGGCCCTGTTCTTATAGAAGAACTCTCTTTAGAAGAAGTCGTCACCGTACTTGAGAAGCATCAAAGTATCTTTCCTAAGGAGTTTGACTCTGGGCGACGTCTTGGAGGTCTTGGAGGTCCAAGCTACGGGGTTAGGATTGGTTGCTTATCCGATGAGCAACCGACCGTGCTCTATCCCACTCATTCTGGGCTTTGCGACCTACTACACCTTCAGGGAGCTCGGGCCAATAGCTGCTTCAGGAAGTTGCTTTCTTTGGCCGAGCAATTGACGCGCGTTTGAAGGGTTGTGCGTACAAGAAAGTCAGAATGCGTCTTGATGGAGATCAATCTTCTAGTATGCATACCAAGAAGAAAGACGCTTGCACTTTGATGAAGACTAAGTCTATTATAGACTCCTCTAGGGTCTACTGAACCTGTGATCGATCCTTTGTAGAAGAAGTTGGATTAGTCCTTTACGTATAGCCTTGATGAATCTGTACTAGATCTTTGTAGGCATAATAATAACAGAACTTTTTTCCGTATCTTCTGTTGTCTTTTTACTACTCGGTCTACGCCTTTGTATCATGTGCGCTATGGTGGAGGAATGTTATCAGCTGAGATTTTTCATACTTCTATAATAGGCTTGTATTATATGTCTTACTAGTCCCCTGAGGACCTGGTGATCTCTCCAGGTATTAGATGAAGGTATGGTACATTGACGGATGATGGTTGCTACTCCAAGACTTCAGGTATATTTAGTTGTTGTTAGTATCATTCTCTTCCTTATTTATATATTTTGTCCAATATATGATATTTACTGTTATTAGCCTGGTCTTTTACAAGCTTCTATTTCTTCTAGCTTGTTCATGATAAATGTGTTATTGGGGATCCACTCTAATACATTTATCTATTCCTAGAATCAGTGTATTACGGTCTGATCAGCCTTACTACACTTGATTCGTTATTGTTACCGATATTTAGTGGATTGAGATGTAGTTGATTATAGAATAACCAGACAACTTATACGTATTCGAGCTGGACTGGAGTCCTCTCGATGCGTAGCTGGCATGTAGACGTATCCTAGTCCTACGTATTTTGGGACTGGAGCGTTATATCTTGAATGGGCCAAAGGGTTTGTGAAGCCTGTGGTGTGTTAGTTTGGTGAGTAATTGTCATTACCACTTTCTAGAATAAGGATATTTTGGTAATTATGAATTTTTGATTATTTTTAATATTATTTAAATTGGTGTAATGTGATTTTGGCCTTTTGCTAGTGAAACTTTAGAATAAATTAGCCTAGAGACTAAACATGACCACAGAAACCTAGCTTACATGTTTGGTTAGTAATTAGACTCTAATCTAGCTAGGAATGACTTAGAAACCATTTAGAGATTTGAATTACGGAGCTAATTTGGGCCTTTAGATTAAGGGCTTGTTTTCACAACATAGGAAGAGGTATTGGGCCTTTGTGACTTAGCTAGACCCTAAACCATCACCATGGCCGGCCATAAGAGCCTCTCCCGTGTAGAAGCATGAAAAATCTCAGCTGAAGACATCCCTTCGCCAAAGTGCAGAAGATGCAAAAGACTCAGGCTCAGTACTAAAAGGACAAAACAGAAGATATGGAGAGAAGTCCCTTTATTGTCTTGTCTACCAAAGTCTAGTACAGACACAACAAGACTATAACTAAGGGACTAATTCTGTTCTTCTACAAAGGATCTAGTACAGATTCGACAGAAGCCTAGAGGGATCTACAAAGGATACAGTCTTCACCGAAGCATAGCCTTCCTTTTTCTCGATACACACGCTGGAAGATTGACCTTCACCGAAGCATGTTCTGATTTTCTTGTGGGTGCAGCCTCTCAGAAGCATATCAGTAACTCAGTACTTTGAAGAAGCCAGAGCCTTCGAGCCAGAGGCGCAGCTACCTGCCTGCGCCAACCTCCGAAACAAGATGGTGGTAGGCCCCCCTTCTCTTCTTTTATTTGTGAAGCCAGTGTCTTCACTCCAGACGCGCAGCTACCTGCCTGTGCCAATCTCAGACGTGTAAGGGTGTCATATCCTTCCCTTCGTGACCAATGCCTTCAATGTTCAGAGGCATAGCTACTTACCTGCGTCCGTATGAGGCACAGGATGGTGATATGCTCACACCATCTCCATTCCCATGACGCAGTCGTCTGCTCCGGATTAGAAGCTTAAGTCACTTCTCTATAAGAGACTTGGGAACTCCCATCGTAACCTATGCAAGTCAAACCTGTCGCTCCAAAAGCAAAGTAACCTCGCCAACCTGAAGCACAAGCCTACTTGTCGCCTACAGCACAGTAACTCCGGTAGCCCGAAATACAGGTTCATAAGTTGCTCTATATGCACAGAAGTCTCGTCGTCATTCGAAGCCAAGTCCACTTGTCACTCCCCAATCCTGGAATACGTATTTTAATACGTAAACCGATAAATTATATTTACCTTGAATTTATACGATATTTATTATGCAGTATTTCTTCATGCATTTTCCCAAAAATATTCGACAAAATATTATTTTCTAATTTATTTTCTGCATTTGGGCCTACAGTTTTGGCTCATTTGGGTAACCTATTCTTGGTTCACCAATGGTTCATCTTGAACCCTTTGGTTCGTCATGAACCCATGGGTCCAAGATCTTTATATATATAACCCATCTCATTCTCTCTCCTCTCATTTACTTTCTCTCATTTATTTTCTCCACAAACTAAGGCAAGTACCAACTTGCTCAAGAGATGGATCCATAATTTTGTCAATGATTTCTTACAAAACTATTTTCCAAAACTTGTTCTTCTCCTCAATCTATACTAGTTTAGAACTTGGAAATTTCTATTTTGAAGCTTTAATTTTTGTAGATCTAAGTTTTAATCAATTTTAGATTTTGCATGGTTGATCTACTTTACTTGGATTTTATGGGTTTTTGATGCTTCCATGTGGAAGAGCATTCAGTTTTACCCAAGTTGGAACCTTGGAAATCTGGATTTGGAGTTCGGATGGCCAAGTTATGATGCTTTGAAGCTTGGGTTCGGTCATGGTGTTCTTGCTGTTTGGAGAAGACAGTGAGCAGTGTGCTCCTGTTTGAGCACGCTTCCTGTTGGAAGCGTGTCTCTCCTTGAGTTTGCGTGACTTTTCACGCAGCTCTTTCCTTGAGTTTGCGTGACTTTTCACGCAGCTCTCTCCTTGAGTTTGCGTGACTTTTCACGCAGCTCTCCTCTTGAGTTTGCGTGACTTTTTACGCAGCTCTCTCCTTGAGTTAGCATGACTTTTCACGCAGCTCTCCTCTTGAGCCTGTGTGACTTTTCACGTAGCTCTCTCCTTGAGTTTGCGTGACTTTTCACGCAGCTCTTCCCTTGAGCCTGCGTGACTTTTCATGCAGCTCTCTCCTTGAGTTTGCGTGACTTTTCATGCAGCTCTCTCTTTGAGTTTGCATGACTTTTTACGCAGCTCTTCCCTTGAGCCTGCGTGACTTTTCACGCAGCTCTTCCCTTGAGCCTGCGTGACTTTTCACGTAGCTCTCTCCTTGAGTTTGCGTGACTTTTCACGCAGCTCTTCCCTTGAGCCTGCGTGACTTTTTACGCAGCTCTTCCCTTGAGCTTGCGTGACTTTTTACGCAGCTCTCCTCTTGAGCCTGCATGACTTTTCACGCACGCTACCTTGAGTGAGCCTGCGTGACTTTTTACCCCTTGAGCGTGCGTGCTTCTGTGCGTACGCTTTTGATATTTTATCAGATATTATATGACCATTTTATATCCTTACGCCTTTTGTCCCGAGCATGATATGAGCACTAATGTGACCCCGGAGAACAAAGATTTCCTACCTGATACTTGTACCTGAATGTCCTAGTTCTTGTTCATGCTCGACAAATGACTCGTAACTCCATGTGGCGTATTTGCAATGATGCATTACACTAAGGAGGGTAGCACATGTTGACATACTGATTGACATGGATCCTCTTTGGGGTACTCGTACTAAAGTACGACTTTAGGAGGATAATCATGCAGGCCACAGCATGAGAGTCCAAGTTTCACCTAGGGTTAACCTAGGCAACTAAATATACTAGATGCATGGGGAGGGCAGAATCCCGAGATCGTGTTACACCAGCCGCCTTGAGATATTGTTTTGACGCGCCAGCTGGTCTCCACGGATACTGTGTCATCTGCAACGAGTGGATGACTGTATCCGATTAATTCCTGCTATATAATATATGTTTTGGCAAGGTGGCCTTACGAGGGACCTGTGCTCAATAACACCTGTCTACGCGAACCCCTGGGTGGGCTAGCCTTGCTGGAAAGATACGATCTGAGGATTTTCTAATAACATGACGCGAGGATAACCTCGTCCCACTAGAAATTCGTAGACTTGATTGGCCGTAAAAATGACTTGCATGTATCCTATTACCTTCCGTGAATAACTGAGGGAAGCGGACTGTCATGGTACGTGATCCAACCCATGTTCTTGTTTGATTGTTGGGTTGGTTATCGTACTATGATAGGCTGTGGACCGAAGTTATGAACGGAAGACATATTCTGGTTGTGAAGTGCTACTTCTGTGAATGACTGCGGAACATGGTCTATCATGGTGCATGATCCAACCCATGTTTTTGTTTGATTGTTGGGTTGGTTATTGTGCTGCGATAGGCTATCGACCGAAGTCACGATCAGGAGATTTTATTATTTATACCTTTTAACTTATGTGAATGTTATAGAGTACGACACGTCCCGACTTCATGCGGCACCTTTTGTCCTTGTTTTGTTGTAAGGGTGCCATATGGGTTCGAAGATGTTGCGCTACCCTATAATAGTAGCATAAGTATTACTATTATCAATCATTCTATTAACTGGGTTTTTAATCTTAACTTTTGCGCCCCTTTGGTGGTACTTGCTATTCGGGGCTGACTCCGCTGGTTTTGTTTGGCCAGATCTCGTAGCAAAGCCGGAGGACATGATCTTCCTCCCTGACATCCATGGTGCATACTAGGAGCATGGCGGTTCGGGGACTCGAGTGGGTTTCTTCTCCACCACTCATGCTTATACTTTTGCGACGTTTAGCCACCGGCACCTGTTAGCCGGATTACTCGATATTTTGTGTCAGTACATAATTGTAACTAAACAGACTGCAGCTGTGTATAATTTTGTACTCCTGACTCTCTGAGATAGCTAAATTATAAAGCTAGTCTCTCATGATCATTTTGATGAAGCGTCGGGGACGCCTTACTGCTTTCTCTTTAATGTTCATTTATTTGCTGACGTGATTTGATTGATTGAGACATAGAACTCTATGGGACCATAGGAGACTTGATTGTAGCATGTACCCTCTAGTCTCTCGACAGCCACGATCGTCGTATGACGTTACGTACCTCATATGGAGTAGCTGGCCTAGTCCGTCTCCGTATTTCGGTACTGGGGCGTGACAAGGTTTTAGTGGTGGCCCATGCAGGTCTGATTTTCAGACTTGTGGGTTATTGCGAATTATTAGGAGTCTCAATCAAAACTTGTTTCCCTTGAAATTCTGTTTCGAATTCTCTGTCCTTGCCTTGATCTCTAACCTGACTTGCATCCTTGAAATCTTCCTCGTTCGGACTTGATAATCTTATATCTTTCTCTATAGGGGTGCTTCATTCTCAGTAACGGGTGAGGCCCATGAGGAAGAGCAGCAAGAGCATGGCTCGACTGGGCAGCAACAGGGGAGAGAACCTTCCCCAGGGCAGGCACAAGCAGAAGTGGAACCAGAGGCAGTGCAGTCGCAGGTTATTGAAACTCCTGCAGCACCAGAAGCGACGGCAGTACCAGACGCCGTAGCACTCCTGGAGATCATCCGAGGGTTTCTTATCACTAACCAACAGCAACAAACTCGGTAGCAGGAGCAGAACATGTTACTGAACCAAGGGATTCAGTTAGCTCTTGAGAGGAGTGTCGGGGCTGACTCGGGAGCATCAGGAAGGTTTCGTCGCTTGAACCCGAGGTATTTTGATGGCACGGAGGATGCCATCACTGCGGATGCCTGGATTCAAGACATCGAAGCCATTCTTGTGGCAGCCAAGGTTCCAGATGATGAGAAGGTTGATCAGGTCAAACTGGTACTTCAGGATCTTGCCCACGACTGGTGGGCATCAGAAGAAGTTGGTACAAGACGCCCTGTTCGTTGGACCACCTTCAGTGACAGATTCAAGGCCAAATATTTTGGCGTAGTAGCTCGATATGAGCTCCAGCAGAAGTTTATCAGTCTCAAGCAAGCAGGCAAGACCGTAGATGGGTATGTAGCAGAGTTCTGCAGATTGTGCCGTTTCGCGCCAACAATGGTGGCAACGGAGCCAGAGAAAGCTATGAGGTTCCAACAGGGACTTCATTTGGAACTATTACAGCTTGTGGAAGGACACGACTACCAGACGTTTGACGCTGTTTTGACGGCCGCTCGGAGGCACGAGCTTACCCAGCAGAGGTTGGCATCGAGGATAGGAGGTCAGAAGAGATCTCATTCCCAGGTTGGAGGAGGAGCAATGTAGCGAACATCGGTACCAGCACCCGGTGTACGTATTCATGATGCAGGAGCGCCGCGGAGGACGGCCGTGTCAACTAATACAGAGCCAGTTTGGCATCAGCAGCCGAGGAACCAACAACAGCGTCAGGGAGTACCCCAGGGCTGTACATTTTGTGGAAAGGCAGGGCACACGAGGGAGGTGTGCCGGTCAGCGAATGGCTTATGCTTGAGGTGTGGTAGTTCAGACCACCGTATCTCTACTTGTCCTGTGATGCAGAGGCCAGGAGGGCCAGCTCAGCAGTTTCCAACGTTGCCAGCTCCGGTGGCAACCCCGAGTGGAGGGCCAGTATTAGCAGTAAGGCCCCTAGCCCAGCGTCTACCAACGCAGGCGCAGATGTTCCGCCAGGCACAGGAAGCCGAAGGCCCTCAGAGGCAGCAACAGCATGGTCGAGGAAGGCCGTAACAAGGGGCTCCGTAAGGCCAGGCTCTCACACTGACCTTGGGAGAGGCTCTAGCATCTAGCGACATGGTGGCAGGTAAAATTCTCGTCACCTCATTTCCCGCTGTAGCATTATTTGATTCAGGCGCTACTCATTCATTCATCTCTGCACAATATGCTACACGGATTGGATTAGAGTTTGAGGCATTGCCGGAGAGGATGGATATACTCACCAGCAATAGGCTCGTAGAAGTTAGCAGAGTACGCTTTTCATGTCCGGTGGAGGTGTGTGGGCATTTACTGCCCGCATCATTGATTGAATTCCCTATGGGGAATTTTGATGTTGTTCTTGGTATGGACTGGTTGAGAGACAGTCATGCGACAATTGATTGTAGAGGAGGTAGGGTCATATTCAGCGTTCCTGGGATGGAGCAGTTCATCTTTACTCGAACCTTGAAGAATCAGGCCGGAGACGTCATCTCAGCAGCAGTGTCAGAGCCAGGACAGATTCCGAGAGTGGTCGAAGATTTTCTCGACGTCTTCCCTGATGAGCTCCCAGGGATATCCCCAGTCAGAGAGGTAGAATTTAGTATTGAGTTGAACCCTGGAACGAGGCCTATTGCAGACAGAGTTTACAGAATGTCGCCGTCAGAACAGGATAAGTTGTATCAACATGAAGAAGAGTTGAAGTCTAAAGGATTCATCCAAGACAGTAAATCGCCCTGGGTTGCGCCAATGATTCTAGTTCCCAAGAGGATGGGTCGACGAGGATGTGCATCGACTACCGCAAGCTGAATGCAGTAACAGTGAAGAATAAGTACCAACTACCAAGGATTGATGACCTGTTTGACCAGTTGAGCAAGGTCAGCATCTTTTCCAAGATCGATCTTCGGTCAGAATACTATCAAGTAAGAGTCCGGGAGCAAGACATACCGAAGACAGCATTCAGATCTAGATATGGGCATTATGAGTTTTTAGTAATGCCCTTTGGACTAACCAACGCCCCCGCAGTATTCATGGATTTAATGAACCGCATCTTTCTGCCATATTTGGATAAATTTGTGGTGGTGTTCATAGATGACATTCTTGTCTATTCCAGCAGTGAAGAGGAGCATGAGAAACATCCTAGGACTGTCTTACAAACATTGAGGGAGCATCAACTTTATGCGAAGCTCGACAAGTGTGAATTCTGGTTAGATCACATTTCGTTCCTGGGGCATGTAATTTCTGGGGCAGGAGTGTCAGTAGATCCGAAGAAGATTGAGGCCGTAGAGCATTGGCCAGTGTCGAGAACGGTTGCAGAAGTGCAAAGTTTCTTAGGATTAGCTGGTTACTACAGAAGGTTCGTGGCAGACTTTGCCAAGATCTCTGCGCCCTTAACGCGTTTGACGCACAAGGACGTAGAGTTTGTTTGGTCAGCTAGCTATCAGGCATCCTTTGAAGAATTGAAGAAGAGATTGATCTCAGCCCCGATCTTGACGCTTCCAGTAGGAGCGGAAGGCTTTACAGTATATTGTGACGCATCTGGGAAGGGTCTTGGATGTGTATTGATGCAGCACGGAAAGGTGATAGCATATGCGTCTCGACAGCTTCGAGACCATGAGAAGAATTACCCGACTCACGATTTAGAGTTAGCAGCTGTGGTATTTTCACTCAAGTTGTGGAGGCATTATTTATACAGAGATCGGGTAGAGATCTATACTGATCATAAGAGTCTGAAATACGTATTCACGCAGCAACATTTGAACATGAGGCAAAGAAGATGGTTAGAACTACTGAAGGATTTTGACTTAGATCTTCAGTATCATCCAAGCAAGGCGAATATAGTTGCAGATGCACTGAGTAGGAGAGACAGTACCTTTATCTTGACCTCGCAGAAGCAAATTTTAGAAGACCTTCAGAGTATGGGAATCGAAGTAGTTTTGCCAAGGGATATAGGAAGAATGACCAGTATGCAGATTCAGTCAACCTTAGTAGAGAGGATAAGGGCAGCACAAGCAGGAGATCCACAGATTCAGAAGTTGCGGTCGGAGTGTGAATCAGGCCGTAGGAAGGAGTTAGTGATTCGCGAAGATGGTACGCTCAGGTTTGGAAACAGACTCTGTGTACCGAGTGGAGACCTTCGGCAAGAAGTTATGTCCGAAGCTCATAGTTCTATTTACTCCATTTATCCAGGAGGAACGAAGATGTATCGAGATATCAGGCAGTACTTTTGGTGGAATGGCATGAAAAGAGAGAGAGCGAGATTTGTATCCAAGTGTCTGGTATGTCAGCAGGTGAAAGCCGAGCAGCAGAGACCAGCAGGATTGCTACAGCCGCTTCCTGTCCCAGAATGGAAATGGGAGCACATCACGATGGATTTTGTGACCGGTTTACCTAGATCCCCGACTGGTAAGAATACAGTCTGGGTAATAGTAGATCGACTCACGAAGGTCGCTCATTTCCTTTCCTTCCGAGTTGGACAGACTACTGAGCAGTTAGCAGAAATGTACATGAAGCAGATAGTAAGACAGCACTGTGTTCCAGTTAGTATAGTATCAGATCGGGATATGCAGTTTACTTCCCATTTTTGGCGGAGCTTACACCAAGGTTTGGGAACCAAGTTAAGATTCAGTACTGCTTATCATCCACAAACCGACGGGCAGTCAGAAAGAACCATCCAGACGTTAGAAGATATGCTACGGGCGTGTACCTTGGACTTTGGCAGATCTTGGGAGGATCACCTTCATCTAGTGGAGTTCTTCTATAACAACAGCTATCAGGCTAGCATTCAGATGGCCCCGTTCGAAGCATTGTACGGAAGGAAGTGCAGGTCCCCTTTGGCATGGGACGACGTCGGAGAACCGAAGTTGTTGGGACCAGAGATGATCACGCAGACTGTGGAGATAGTTAAGTTGGTCAGAGAACGCCTTCGAGTTGCGCAGGACCGACATCGTCATTGGGCAGATCAGCATCGTAGGCCTCTAGAGTTCAGAGTTGGCGACCAAGTGTTTCTGCAGATTTTGCCTACTCTGGGTATCATCAGATTTGGAACCCGAGGAAAACTTAGTCCAAGATACGTTGGTCCTTTTAAGATTCTCGCTCGGGTAGGCGATGTGGCTTATCGACTTGCCCTTCCGCCTTTATTAACTGGCATACATGATGTGTTTCATGTGTCCCAATTACGTGGGTATGTCCCGGATCTGAGTGATGTCCTCAACCATTCTGAGTTAGTCGTTGGTACCGACCTAACTTACGAGGAACAACCCGTATCTATTTTAGACCGGCGAGAGAAGGTACTCAAGAATCGGACGATAAGCCTTGTCCGTGTTTCTTGGAACCATCACTCTTCGGGAGAGTCAACCTGGGAGCGTGAGGACGAGATCAGATCTCGGTATCCGTATTTGTTTGACTAATAAGGTATATTTTTGTACCTTATTGACACGATTCCATGCTTATCTGCACCTGCTTGTTTTTGCACTTTGTGATGTATGATAATAACTGCTATGATAGTTAACTTGTATATGATTGTGCCTTGCTTGCCCTGATTTCACTATCCTGTCTTGGCTGGAATTCCGAGGACGGAATTTTTCTAAGAAGGGTAGAGATGTCACTCCCCAATCCTGGAATACGTATTTTAATACGTAAACCGATAAATTATATTTACCTTGAATTTATACGATATTTATTATGCAGTATTTCTTCATGCATTTTCCCAAAAATATTCGACAAAATATTATTTTCTAATTTATTTTTTGCATTTGGGCCTACAGTTTTGGCTCATTTGGGTAACCTATTCTTGGTTCACCAATGGTTCATCTTGAACCCTTTGGTTCATCATGAACCCATGGGTCCAAGATCTTTATATATATAACCCATCTTATTCTCTCTCCTCTTATTTACTTCCTCTCATTTATTTCCTCCACCAACCAAGGCAAGTACCAACTTGCTCAAGAGATGGATCCATAATTTTGTCAATGATTTCTTACAAAACTATTTGCCAAAACATGTTCTTCTCCTCAATCTATACTAGTTTAGAACTTGGAAATTTCCATTTTGAAGCTTTGATTTTTGTAGATCTAAGTTTTAATCAATTTTGGATTTTGCATGGTTTGATCTACTTTAGTTGGATTTTATGGGTTTTTGATGCTTCCATGTGGAAGAGCATTCAGTTTCACCAAAGTTGGAACCTTGGAAATCTGGATTTGGAGTTCGGATGGCCAAGTTATGATGCTTTGAAGCTTGGGTTCAGCCATGGTGTTCTTACTGTTTGGAGAAGACAGTGAGCAGTGTGTTCCTGTTTGAGCACGCTTCCTGTTGGAAGCGTGTCTCTCCTTGAGTTTGCGTGAATTTTCACGCAACTCTTCCCTTGAGTTTGCGTGACTTTTCACGCAGCTCTCTCAATGAGTTTGCGTGACTTTTCGCGCAGCTCTCCTCTTGAGCCTGCGTGACTTTTCACGTAGCTCTCTCCTTGAGTTTGCGTGACTTTTCACGCAGCTCTTCCCTTGAGCCTGCGTGACTTTTCACGCAGCTCTCTCCTTGAGTTTGCGTGACTTTTCACGCAGCTCTCTCCTTGAGTTTGCGTAACTTTTCACGCAGCTCTTCCCTTGAGCCTGCATGACTTTTCACGCAGCTCTTCCCTTGAGCCTGCATGACTTTTCACGTAGCTCTCTCCTTGAGTTTGCGTAACTTTTCACGCAGCTCTTCCCTTGTGCCTGCGTGACTTTTCACGCAGCTCTTCCCTTGAGCCTGCATGACTTTTCACGCAGCTCTCCTCTTGAGCCTGCGTGACTTTTCACGCACGCTGCCTTGAGTGAGCCTGCGTGACTTTTCATCCTTTGAGCGTGCGTGCTTCTGTGCGTACGCTTTTGATATTTTATCAGATATTATATGACCATTTTATATCCTTACGCCTTTTGTCCCGAGCATGATATGAGCACTAATGTGACCCCGGAGAACAAAGAGTTCCTACCTGATACTTGTACCTGAATGTCCCAGTTCTTGTTCATGCTCGACAAATGACTCGTAACTCCACGTGGCGTATTTGCAATGATGCATTACACTAAGGAGGGTAGCACATGTTGACATACTGATTGACATGGATCCTCTTTGGGGTACTCGTACTAAAGTACGACTTTAGGAGGATAATCATGCAGGCCACAGCATGAGAGTCCAAGATTTCACCTAGGGTTAAACTAGGCAACTAAATATACTAGATGCATGGGGAGGGCAGAATCCCGAGATCGTGTTACACCAGCCGCCTTGAGATATTGTCTTGACGCGCCGGCTGGTCTCCACGGATACTGTGTCATCTGCAACGAGTGGATGACTGTATCCGATTAATTCCTGCTATATAATATATGTTTTGGCAAGGTGGCCTTACGAGGGACCTGTGCTCAATAACACCTGTCTACGCGAACCCCTGGGTGGGCTAGCCTTGCTGGAAAGATACGATCTAAGGATTTTCTAATAACATGACGCGAGGATAACCTCGTCCCACTAGAAATTCGTAGACTTGATTGGCCGTGAAAATGACTTGCTTGTATCCTATTACCTTCCATGAATAACTGAGGGAAGCGGACTGTCATGGTACGTGATCCAACCCATGTTCTTGTTTGATTGTTGGGTTGGTTATCGTACTATGATAGGCTGTGGACCGAAGTCATGAACGGAAGACATATTCTGGTTGTGAAGTGCTACTTCTGTGAATGACTGAGGAACATGGTCTATCATGGTGCATGATCCAACCCATGTTCTTGTTTGATTGTTGGGTTGGTTATTGTGCTGCGATAGGCTATCGACCGAAGTCACGATCAGGAGATTTTATTATTTATACCTTTTAACTTATGTGAATGTTATAGAGTACGACACGTCCCGACTCCATGCGGCACCTTTTGTCCTTGTTTGGTTGTAAGGGTGCCATATGGGTTCGAAGATGTTGCGCTACCCTATAATAGTAGCATAAGTATTACTATTATCAATCATTCTATTAACTGGGTTTTTAATCTTAACTTTTGCGCCCCTTTGGCGGTACTTGCTATTCGGGGCTGACCCTGCTGGTTTTGTTTGGCCAGATCTCGTAGCAGAGCCGGAGGACACGATCTTCCTCCCTGACATCCATGGTGCATACTAGGAGCATGGCGGTTTGGGAACTCGAGTGGGTTTCTTCTCTACCACTCCTGCTTATACTTTTGCGGCGTTTAGCCACCGGCACCTGTTAGCCGGATTACTCGATATTTTGTGTCAGTACATAATTGTAACTAAACAGACTGCAGCTGTGTATAATTTTGTACTCCTGACTCTCTGAGATAGCTAAATTATAAAGCTAGTCTCTCATGATCATTTTGATGAAGCGTCGGGGACGCCTTACTGCTTTCTCTTTAATGTTCATTTATTTGCTGACGTGATTTGATTGATTGAGACATAGAACTCTGTGGGACCATAGGAGACTTGATTGTAGCATGTACCCCCTAGTCTCTCGACAGCCACGATCGCCGTATGACGTTACGTACCTCATATGGAGTAGCTGGCCTAGTCCGTCTCCGTATTTCGGTACTGGGGCGTGACACCACTCATCGCCTGAAAGCACAGAGGTTCCATCGTCTCCAGAAGCACAGTCTACTCATTATTCCAGAAGCACAGCAACACTTAGTCCTTACCAGAGGCGTAGGAAGAATGGGCCTACCCCAATTGGTTTGTTTAAACTGCCTCTTGCAGAGAAGATTGGGATGAAATCATGATTGATACCATATCAGATTGATTTAAATCTTAGACGAGGATAAGTTAGACTCCAAATCTAGGATAAAATTCTAAGATTACTAGACTGTATCCGAGCAAGCAAATCGGCACGCGCCACGTGTCACCTCCTTTGGTTATGTTTATAACCACCAGAGATCTCGTTTGAGGGAATCTCGATGTCTGCCACGTGTCAGCACCGCAGAAGCCCGTACCGTACAATGACGATAGATTCTTTCATATATCAGGAACCCTAATGCACATCGCATATGTCGGTTCTCCATAAATAGAAATAGTTCTTCTTCCACCAAAAAAGCAATAAAAAGAGAGAGGAAACATTGACAATCGACAATCATCAAAGGTGCAGCGATCTCTATCGACGAAGAGTCGACCACCCTCATCCACCTATCAACCAAAGAACCAACCAACCAACCATCTTCAAGGGATCTTCTCATCCAGATAGCCTCTTGATCGTTGACCCCAGTGTCCCATCGAAAGTGCCAGAGAGCCATAGCAAGATTGATCTGTCGTCAGATCATCAACGGAGTAAAGGAGCCACTGCAGCGCTCTATCTCCACCGTCATATTTTCCCAAAAACCTCTTCTTCCTGTACTTAGAATATCCTGTTTAGGACTTTATTCTTTGTACGTAGATACCTTATACGTTCAATAAAGCAAAAAATTCGTTCAACCTTTTGTTACGTCGAACAAAATGGCGACTCTGCTGGGGACTACCTTCTCCTCCAACGATAAGGCGGTGACGCAATCTGATGACAACTTGCTGGGATCTTCTCAAGACATGCTGGTCATACGCTTCGACCAACAGGCTTTTGAAGATCTCATCTCTGATGAAAAGTCGAAGGCTTCGAAGCGGTTCGTACAACCGAAGAAGACTCGACATGTCTAGAGGCCTAAGACGGCTACAGCCAGCAACACGATGGCATGAAATGCATCTCAGGACCCCCTCAACGTCAAGGCCACAGAGAAGATCCCGGCTGCTACAGCCTTATCCCCTCGCCCGATTTCCGTCCCGAGAAAGCACGGCGAGGAAGATGGTGGTTCCATGGTTGATCTGACGAAGGAACGATGTCCAAGGAAGCGCACACCGGTGTCACGCCCCAGAACCAGAATACTAAAGAGCGGGGGACAGACATAGCCAGCTACGTATATAGAAGTGTAATCCACTTCGATATACGGTCACGGCCGTCTAGATGTATGAGAATTTATCTACAAGCCATCAGTCTCTTATGGTCAAGAACAAGCCTAGTGTCTCAATCTCAAGCAAGTAATAATAATTATAAGATGTTAGACCATCAGATATTCAATAGTAAGGCGTTCCATACATTTTATATACAGATGATCCTGAAGCTAGTCGTACACAATGCAAGGACTAGCAAGAGTTTCAGTCATACATGAACAACCCTAGGATTTGTTAATCATGTTACAGCCCTTAGGCAGACAAGAAATAAAAGTATTCAACACGAGATAACACTTGCTCGGTGGCTAAATGCCTCAAAAAATAATTTATAATAGAGTACGAGAGCAAAATAAAACCCACTCGTTGCCAGGGTTACGTCTAGTATTCACCATCTGGCTGGAAGGCTGGAAGATCCTCGGGTGCTGCTCCGAAATCTGGCCATACAAAACCAGGTGGGTCAGACCCCAAAAAGAGCAAGTGCCACAAGGGAGGCTTCACTTAAGAACTAAAACCAGCATATTAGCACATAAAGACATAATTGATAATGAAAGACATGGGTTAAGGAAATCAGGATGATAAACGATAAGATAACTAAGAAACTATTTAAGTAACCAAGTTACAACCCGTAAACCAAACAAGGAGCGGGGTTGTAATCCTTCACCTGAACAGAACGTAGTCTCTAACCAATTATCGAATAAGTAAAGCATAACAGTAATGTAGGACCGTTGAGAACCTCTAGAGGGGAGGTGAATAGAGTGAGTGCGAGTGCAGCAAAAAATAATCACCAATTTAAAAATTATAAAAAGATAACTATGGCAGTAAGTAAGAGACAGTAAATAAATAAAGCAAGAGATAGAGAGATCAAAATCTGTGACACAGCGTTGTATACTGGTATCCCTCTGAGAGGACTAATCCAGTCTCAAGTACTCTTGCTCGATGTTAATCTACTAAGGCACACGCTAATTGAGAGCTTGCAGTCTCTTACAACACCGTGCTTGGTGACAAGTGCACGACCAACTTCACAACACCATGCTTGGTGACGAGCGCACGATCGGCTCTACAACAGAGATAATTGTTGTAGTTTGAACAACCTCTTTACAACTTTTGAGAACCAAAAGACTCTAGATCGAAATAGATATTACTAGCTTTTGGCTAAGAGTAGTGTAGGTGTGATATAAAAACTTTTGATCGGGTGAAAATACTTATTGAATAGAGAAGATAAGATGAAGAATGAATGAGTGATTTGAAATGAAAAAACTCTCTTATTTATAGGTGTTTTCTGAGACCGAACTTGGGCAGAGTTCTGATGCAAAGATTTCGCATATGAATGTTGCATGCATATTTGGAGGCAACAAATATTTGAATTTAAACAGACCGAACTCGGGCCGAACTCGTTTGAGTTCTGTCTAGGAAAATATTGAACATTTGTCAAATTCTGTTGTAAAAATGAATTTGAACTTTTTGGTGGATGGAATATGAATATGTAGGCTTTAAAGATAGGTGGACTAAGATTAACCTAAGCCAGTATTACCTAGTTGATCTTACAATTTATATCCTAGACTCAATAAAGATAAAATATATAATAAATTGTTAAATGACTCGGACTGGATTCCAATGAGAGTAAGCTTCAGATTGATGATTTACGTGCTTGATGATGCAGTAGTACGCTTGTTGATATTGATTTGACAAGTCTTGAAATGATTAGCAGCAGTTCGTATATTTTGTGTATTAACTTAAGTTCATGTCGATTATTAAAATCGGGTGTGACCATGGAATGGGCCAACAATCTCCCCCATTTTGATAATTGACAAACTTGAGTCTATACAAAAATATATCTAAAATAGAACAAATAAAATTACCTGAAAAAATTTGTTTTGGCTATCTTGCTTTGATTGGTCGATTGTTGATCTTTTGGTATTGAACTCTTTTCTCCCCCTTTGTCAATAAAAAATGGTTTTGGCTCCCCTGTAATGTGTGAAGCCAACAATGTTCATTCAACAGACAAAGTAATACAAAAGAGATGACAACAGTTCATCAAATAACGACAGTTCCACAAAGTGCATAAAAGTAACTAGTACTGATAATACAGATAAATGTTATACATAAAAAGGAAGATACAATCATCATCATCATAAACTGCTAATAAAATGTCTAACTAAAGAGTTTAGACATAACAAAAAAAACTACATATCATGGATCATCATCTAACAGCCCTATCCACAATCCACCAGCTCAAGTCCGCATCACATAGGAGTGTCGTCACCGCCAGGAGCATCCGAAGGAAAATATGCAGCAGTAGGATCGAAGTGAGGGAAAGTCGTCTCATCTCCGAACCTGGGTCCTGGGAAGCGGGGGTGAGGAAGTATGGTCACTCGATGTGATGGGTCATGGGAGAGACTCCAGTGGAGATCAGCAATGCCATTCTATAATACCTGAGCCTGGGTGATGTGGCAGAACTCTTAGTCAAGGTAGCTCTGATGACGTTACACGGAGAGGGAAACAATGTCATCAAAACGTTGATAAAATCCAGGGCCAAAACCTGGAGCAGGGACTGGAGCAGCAGCATCAGAAGGAGGAGCCTCAGGGTCAGCATCTGGAGCAAGCTCAGCACCAGGAGGCAGAGGAGGAGTATGGTATAGCCTAGATCTACTGAGCTCTATGGCTGTGGAGGAATAAGCACAGGTTTGAAGATCGATTTCAAACCTTCTAAAGATAGAGGCTAGATGCATGGGATAGACTAGGTTGCGTCCTACATTTCTGTAATTCAGCATCCAAGCTATCATGGTCTTGGGGACAGAAAAAGGAATGCCAAAGTGGATATGATACATGGCGGATAACTCCAAGAAATTGATCTCGTCAGAGGATCCTTTCTTCGAAAGAAGAACATAGAAAATAAATCTATGTAGTTCATAGAAGTTTTGGTTAAGATTTTTAGAATAAATTCTTCTAGGAAATGGTCTGGGATGAAAAAAAAATTCTTTGAAGGAGTCGAGAGTAACTCCTTCAGGGAATTGTATGTGATGGATATCCACTAATGCTTCACCCACATCAGGAACATGGAAATATTCACTGATGTCGGTGGCACTGAATTCTAATTCTTGCCCAGCAATGCAAGAATAGAAATTTTTGTTAGGTTTTACTTGCAAGTTGCAGTAAAACATACGGGCAGCGTTGTCATAGATATTCTCGGCTATTTTGAAAAAGTCACGAAAGCTGAGACGGTCGAATGTGGGACCGTATTCAAAAAATATAGTAAAGTTCACACATGCTCCAGCACATATTCTACGACCAGAAAATAAATCAAACCAAAGGTCCAAAAATTCCTTGTCAGGAAAAAGATCGGAATCAAAATCATCAGAACCTATGGGTCTAGCTGGACTGAATACATTGTGGGGACATAGTCAGAAGAGGAAGATCCTGCATTAGAGGAATCCATCCTTCTTTTTTGACCCTTGGGTGCCGTAGATGAGAGGAAAGGAAAAATAGAGTACCTTAGAAAGGAGAAAGAAGATGGAGTAGAGCAGCCACTAAACTCCTGAGAAGCTCGAGAGGAAGGAGGATGAAGTGATCTTGGGAGTGGTAGAGGGTGATTCTCGGTTTGGATGAGTAAAAAAGGAGGAAGAAGGGGTATATATAGGGCTAGGGCCAGCTGTTCGGTTTTGGAAGCTGAACAGCACCGACCGAACTCGGTCCGAGTTCGACTGCTTGTATTTCCAATGCCATAAATGCAGTATTGGTTATTAAAACTTGAATTTATGACTGTTGACTTCTTCATTTAATAACTTTGGGTTAGCTGTAGGGGCCGGATCCTAGCTTGCGGTAGTCCGAAGACTAGTGCACCATATCGCTTCAGGCTATTTACACCTGTATGACAGAAGGGCCCTTTCGGCTTGTACCCAAAATAATTTTCGTTAAATAAATTATGAAGTTTCAAGTCATAAAAAAATTTAATTACCATACTACACTATGAATCTAAAAATTCAAGTATGCCGAGCTCTCGCATCATTATGTTAAATCGGTCTTCAGCCAGTGGTTTTGTGAAAATGTCTGCTAGTTGATGATCTGTGTCACTAAACTCTAGGCAGATATCCCCATGTTGTTGGTGATCACGTAAAAAGTGATGACGAATCTTAATGTATTTTGTGCGTGAGTGACATACAGGGTTCTTAGTCAGAGTAATGGTGCTAGTGTTTTCACAATAAATGGGAATCTTAGTGTAGTACAGATTGTAGTCTTCTAGGGTTTGCTTTATCCACAAAATTTGAGCACAGCAACGTCCTGCGGCGATATACTCAGCCTTAGTAGTTGATAATGCTACAGAATTTTGCTTTTTGCTAAACCAAGAGACTAAGGCCTTTCCTAGGAAATGACACGTACTGCTGGTACTTTTACGGTCTACTTTGCATCCTGTAAAATCCGCATCCGAGTAACCTATCAGGTCAAAGAATTTAGTTTTAGTATACCATAAGCCGATTGTAGAAGTTCCCTTAAGGTATCGGAAGATACGCTTAACGGCACTTAGGTGTGATTCCTTAGGATTTACCTGGTATCGTGCACAGATGTAAATACTGAACATAATATCAGGACGATTAGCAGTTAAATATAATAAGCTACCAATCATACCTCGATACTTACGCTGGTCGACAGGTTTGCCACTTTCATCAGTATCAAGCTTTGTGGATGTAGCAATTGGAGTTTCGATAGGCTTTATATTATCGAAGTCATACTTTTTCAGTATGTCCTTCGTATACTTGGCTTGATTGATGAATGTTCCCTTTGAGTGTTGTTTGGTCTAGAGTCCTAGGAAGAAGTTCAGCTCTCCCATCATACGTATCTCAAATTTACTCTGCATATTCTTAGCAAATACTTGACAAAGTTTTTCATTAGTTGAACCAAATATAATATCATCAACGTATATTTGCACAAGCAGAATGTCACCATTTAAAGATTTGATAAACAAAGTTGTATCAACTCATCCTTTTGAAAAACCATTATCAAGTAAGAAGGCACTTAGGCGTTCATACCAAGCACGAGGTGCCTGTTTGAGTCCATAGAGTGCTTTCTTAAGCTTGAAGACATGATCAGGTTTTTGAAAATCTTCAAAACCAGGGGGTTATTTCACAAAAACTTTTTCTTTTAGAAATCCATTCAAAAATGCACTTTTCACGTCCATTTGAAATAATTTAAAATCATTAAAACATGCAAATGCACAAAATATGCGGATAGCTTCTTGTCTAGCAACAGGAGCATATGTCTCAGCATAATCAATACCTTCTTCTTGATTATAACCTTATGCCACTAGACGTGCTTTGTTGCGCAGAACTTGACCATCTTCACTAAGTTTATTTCGGAACACCCATTTGGTACCAATTATCGATTGACCAATAGGTTTAGGAACAAGTTTCCAAACTTGGTTTCTCTTAAATTGATGTAGTTCCTCTTGCATGGCATTAATCCAAAACTCATCAGAAAAGGCATTTTCTATATTCTTAGGTTCTATTTGAGAAATAAAAGCTATATTTGCTGCTATTTCAAAATCTCTAAGAGAGGAGCGTGTACTTACACCTTTTGATACATCACCTATGATAAGTGTCTCTGGATGATCTGGTAAGAAATTTAATAATTCAAATTTATGAGCCAGATCTTCCACATGACTCTTATCGATTTTTGCTTGTACACCTTCATCATCACTATCGCTAGATCTGTGACTATTGAGCTCATCAAAAGTAACGTTAATAGATTCTTCAACAATCATAGACTTTTTATTGAAAATTCTATATCACTTACTCTTAGCAGCATATCCGAGAAATATCCCTTCGTCTGCTTTAGAGTCGAACTTACCCATGTTGTCCTTGGTGTTCAGGATAAAACAACGACATCCAAAAACTTTGAAATAAGAAATGTTTGGAATCCTTCTAAACCAAAGTTCATATGATGTTTTCTTCGAGATATGTCGAATTAACACCCTATTTAAAACTTGATAGGCTGTGTTAACAGCTTCTGCCCAAAAATAATTTAGAAGATTATGCTGATTAAGCATGACTCTAGCAATTTTGCTTAGAGTACGATTCTTCTGCTCCATAATACCATTCTGTTGAGGAGTTCTAGGACAAGAAAATTCAGGGTAGTACCCACTATCATCATAAAACTTTTTGAAATCAGTATTTACGAATTTGCCACCATGATCACTTCGGATACGAGTAATCATAAAGCCTTTTTCGTTTTGTACCTTTTTGCAAAATATCTGAAATTCAAAAATAGCATCACATTTGTTTGATAAAAATAAACTCAAGTAAAACGAGAGAAATCATCAACAATAACAAAAGCGTAGAGCTTACCGCCAAGACTAGCGACTCTACTAGGACCAAATAAAGCCATATGTATCAACTGCAAAGGTCTAGAAGTACTTACAGCGTTGATGGATCTAAATATAGACCTATGTGCTTTGTTCTTCTTACAATCATCACATACCATATCTCTCTTGAACGGAATCTCGGGAAGTCCTTTTACCAACTTTTTAGTGCTCAGTTGTGAGATAGTGTCCATATTTGCATGCCCTAGTCTCATATGCCATAGCCAGCTTTCATCTAAATTAGCTACTAGGCATCTTCCTGCATTATTAGTACTCTTCAAAAAGAAAACATAAATATTGTCTTCTCTAATCCCTTCATATACGGGATTACCAGATGACATGTCATATATGGTACATTTGTCTTTTACAAAGTTGATACCATAACCATTGTCAGCCAAATGACTTATGCTTAGTAGGTTATGTTTCAATTCTGTGACTAGACAAACATCCTTTATTACGGGATAAGGAGATATACCAACAGTGCCATTACCAATTATATCACCTCTCAGGTTATTTTCGAAGGAGACGTATCCTTCTTTCTTCATCGAAAGCGTAGCGAACAAAGATGCATCACCAGTCATGTGCCGCAAACATCCGCTATCGAGGATCCACTTACTTTTAGCATGAGAGGGTTGAGGGTCCGCCTATAAAACAAGTAGATGAATCCTTTGGTACCCATTTACTGAAGGGTTTATATTGATTAGTCTTAGGTCTCCAAAATAAAGTGTGATTGTCAACAAGTTTTCTTGCTAAGCAATACTGTGATATGTGTCCATGAGTACCACAATATGTGCAAGTGAGTTTAGAACCAGTAGTAGTTGAAACTGTGTTGACATGCTTATTTGGTTTCTTGGAAAACCTATAAGTGAAAGCATGGTGATAGTCGTGTTTCTTTCGTGCTATCTGATTTTTAGTCCTCTTAGGTGTATGCTTAGCATTAGGACTAAACTTAGGCTGTGTCACAGGTATTGCCTGTTTGCCTAACTTGATTTCTAACTTTTTAGAAACCGCAACAGACTCTTCATATTTAGCAGTCATATCTGAGAGTCTTTGTTCCATGACTAAGTGCTTCTTCTTCTTTATGTCATATAGCTCTTGTATTTTGACATAGTCTCTTTCTTTCTTATCAACCTTAAGGATAGCCTCATGATAGTCTACTTTGAGTTTGGCTATATCTTCCGGACTTCTCTTTAATATCTTCAATAAGACTGGATAGTCTAGCTATCTCGGTTGTGTATGCCTTAATCTCTTTTCAAGATTCCTTATACTTGTCAAGCACAGTTATGTGTTCTTCAAGTAGGTCGCCAAAAGCATTTTCTAATTCATCAAAAGTAAAGTCATCATACAAAGGGTTTGAGGATACCTTATCAAAAGCCATAAGACAGACATTGGCATTTCCGTAGGGTCTGTCTTCTTCCTCTATATTACTGGCATCACTTTCATGCCAGATACTTGTGTTAGCATACTTTCGACTGGTTGTTGCTTTTTTGCTTGATCTTGATCTATCGTATGGACTGCTTTCCTTCGAAGTTGGACAGTCCTTCTTCATGTGCCCTGATTTCTTGCATCCAAAGCATATTATTTCTTTTTCATTGATTTCTTGGATACTCTCTTCCTTCTGTTTGATTTTTCAAACTTTAGGAATTTTCTGAAGTTCTTCACTAGTAGGGCTTGTTCATCACCACTTGATGACTCTTCCTCAGAATCATTGTATGTAGATCTTCTGGCTTGAGCTTTGAAGGCAATAGACTTTTCTTTTGGGGTTGCTTCTTCAAACTCTTGCAGATCAAGCTCATGGGTCATGAGCTTGCCCATCAGTGTTTCCAGAGACATGGTGGTGAGATCGTTTCCTTCAATGATTGTTGTTGCCTTCGGGTTCCAGTTCTTGGTTAGAGCCCGTAGCACTTTTCTGATCTTCTCATGATTACTGTAATCCTTACCAAGAGATTGCAGAGGATTAGTAATATCAAGGAAACGTGTAAACATCTGTGTAATTGACTCACCGGATTTCATCTTAAAAGATTTATACTCCTGTGTTAGTCTACTGATTTTGGATTCCTTCACTTGGGATGTACCTTCGTGAGTTACCTCAAGAAGTTTCCAAATCTTGTGAGACGTTTTACAGGTTGAAACTCTGTTGAATTCTATTTTGTCAATTGCACAGAACAGTGCGTTGATGGCACGAGCATCTAGACTAGCCTTTGCTTTGTCAGCCTCTGTATATTTGTCATGAGGCTTGTCTACAAGCTGGCCATCAACTACTGTAGGTGCCGGTTTCTTTTAACCGTTAATAACTATAGACCAAAGATCAAAGTCAAGAGACTATAAGAAGAAAGTCATTCGTGTTTCCAGTAGGTATAATTTGTACCATCAAATAGTGGGGGTCTATTTGTGGATTGCCCTTCACCGTTGAATATTGATTTCACGGCTGCCATATATACTCTCTAAGGTTTGTTATATTAGAATATAACCTGCTCTGATACCAATTGTAGGACCGTTGAGCACCTCTAGAGGGGAGTGAATAGAGTGAGTACGAGTGTAGCAGAAAATAATTACCAATTTAAAAATTATAAAAAGATAACTATGGCAGTAAGTAAGAGATAGTAAATAAATAAAGCAAGAGATAGAGAGATCAAACTTAGTGACACAACGATGTATACTGGTATCCCTCTGAGAGGACTAATCCAGTCTCGAGTACTCTTGCTCGATGTTAATCCACTAAGGCACAAGCTAATTGAGAGCTTGCAGTCTCTTACAACACCGTACTTGGTGACAAGTGCACGACCAACTTCACAACATCGTGCTTGGTGACGAGCGCATGATCGGCTCCACAACAAAGATAATTACTGTACTTTGAACAACCTCTTTACAACACTTGAGAACCAAAGACTCTAGATCGAAATAGATATTACTAGCTTTTTGCTAAGAGTAGTGTAGGTGTGATATGAAAACTTTTGATCGGGTGAAAATACTTATTGAATAGAGAAGATAAGATGAAGAATGAATAAGTGATTTGAAATGAAAAAACTCTCTCTTATTATAGGTGTTTTCTGAGACCGAACTCGGGCAGAGTTCTGGCAGAGTTCTGATACAAAAATTTCGCATATGAATGTTGCTTGCAGATTTGGAGACAACAAATATTTGAATTTAAATAGACCGAACTCGGGCAGAGTTTGGACCGAACTCGAGCCGAACTCGGTTTTAGTTCTGTCTAGGAAAATATTGAACATTTGTCAAATTCTGTTGCAAAAATGAATTTGAACTTTTTGGTGGATGGAATATGAATAGGTAGGCTTTATAAATAGGTGGACTAAGATTAATCTAACCCAGTATTACCTAGTCGATCTTACAATTTATATCCTAGACTCAATAAAGATAAAATACATAATAAATTATAAAATGACTCGGACTGGATTCCAATGAGAGTAAGCTTCAGACTGATGATTTACGTGCTTGATGATGCAGTAGTACGCTTGTTGATATTGATTTCACAAGTCCTGAAATGATCAGCAGCAGTTCGTATATTTTGTGTATTGACTTAAGTTCATGTCGATTATTAAAATCGGGTGTGATCATGGAATGGGCCAACAAGTAATGGGCTGAAGAAATCATGTACTGGCCTTGTCTAGGCAAGACTAGACTAGACTCCATCCATCAATCACGGCCCAGCAATGAGTACGGCTTGCTACTTTAACTAACTAGGGTTATCACAAGTCTAGTTACTAACAAGATGCATTGAGATGTTCTAACAGCCACAAGCCCTGCAGACTTAATCTAGGTTATCCAGTAACAAGTTGAGAGAGTTAGATTTGGTGACTTTGGGGTGCAACACATGACAATGTGTTGGAAATGTTCCCTACTCGACGGTAGGCTAAAATTCCCATTAAAGCGCCTAAATAATGGGACTGCCTGTAGCTGGGAAAATCTCTTCATGAACTACTTGATCAATCTAGTCATTATCCTAGTCAGATTCAGTATGAATCCCTGACCATGGTGACCAAGAATTCATGTCCTAGACATGATACAAGATGAGACATATAGCTTATACAAGCACAAACACCTACGATGTCAAGACAAGAGTTACTTAGCAAGTCAAGATAGCCGTCACAACAGCATATCAAGATTATCATGTTAGGTTTACTTATCAAGAGTGTACCACGACGGACCACTATTATATCATGTTACTTGTCAAGATTGCACCACGACGGGTCACTATCAAGAATTATCATGTCAAGTTACTTGTTACTTGTTACTTGTTACTTATTAAGAGTGCACCTTAACAGGCCACTATCGTGTTCTATCCTTACATTATCATGAATGAGAGAAACTTGCATAAAATAGCTAGTAATATATTTTTGAAGCCAAGGAAAAGATTTACAATTTTCATGTTGGGAGTTGGAAGAAATTCTGGCCACAATTCAGTCAAATAGGACATAAAACAGCCAAAAACAGCAAAAATAGGCACTATGCGGTATTCTACGGCACTAGGCGGCCTTCTGCGGCACTATGCGGCATTCTGCAGCACTATATCGCAGGCTGTGGCACTATACAATAGGCTGCACTATGCGGCAGACTGTACTATGTGGCAGGCTGCACTATGCCGCAGGCTGTGTCACCATGCGGTATTATACGGCCGACTGCACTATGCGGTAGGCTGCACTATGCGTGTAACGCCCCAGTCCCAAAATATGTAGGACTAGGAACGTAGACATGCCATCCGTATAATAAATATACGTAAGCTGTAAAATACAGTAGAACCATAACTAATCTCATCCACACAGAATAAATGAATAAAAGATATCATAAAATGGTAATGAATTGTCTTGATACAATATGTTGGGCGGAGACAAATCCACTACTAACAAGTAAGGAAAAGTACATAGAAATGAAATGAGAGGCGAGCGAAGCGAAGACGATCCAAATACAATCATCCTCGAAGAAATAGCGAAGATCACGGCTAGAGCTAGAACACCTGCGAAAGACAAGAGCACACACCTGGAGAGATAACCAGGTCCTCAGAGGGACGTAACAAGACACATAATATCATGCCATATAAACTGAATAAATATTGCTCAAATAAATAAGTAAATCGAATTATAACATGTTCCAATACACACCTACTGAACGAGCGTACCATCCCTCCAACCAAACAAGGACATGAGATGGTAAACTAATTCACGGTGACGTATCTTCCCATGCTATGAATCCAATATGGTATCTGGACCCCAACAAGGTTCAATACCTTCTCATCGAAGTAGTAAGTCACACCTACAACCAAACAAGGACAAGATGTGACGAACTAATCTGCGACAAGTTATTGCTCCAAGCCACGGTCAGATACAAGTACCCAAACCAAAAGTACTCATACTTAACGGAGAAAGGTACCTAACCGTTCTAAGTGAAATGTAGTTAAGAACAATCCTTCCTGCACATGGGCCCTGGCTAAATAGGATCGACGTAGTCCCCCTTGTGCACCAGAGGCCCCATCAGTAAGAGCATGATGTTCCACAGAATCGTCAGTGGCCGTCAGTAATCATGGGTCATCAACCCCGTATCTCCGGCGGAGAGTCCGGGTCACAAGGGAAAGTGCATCGAAGCCCATACGCTAAGGAATTGTCCTCCCTGCCCAATGCCTACTGTGTTGTATCCACAACACAAACCACTATAACCGCTAAGTCAAACTAGCATGCAACCTCTATTAGCGGTTATTCCTATCGCACGGCTTGTACGTACTGGTAGCCAGCCAATCACGTACTTCCGTGTCCTACATGTGATACACAACTTCGTGTTTACAACGTGTCAAGGCCAATGAATGCAACACACAAGGTGGTCCCTTAAATCTAGGTTTAATTTGTAAAAAAAATAATACACAGCAGGAGATATAAATGAACAGTAAGTTCTAACAGTTATGCCATGTATCACAGTTTATTTTGCATAAAGAAAATAAATAATGCATAAAATATGAGCTAAAATAAATAAACAGCAAATGGCAATGTGTCTTGCCAGGTAGAGCGCCTGGTGTGCTGCGATAATCAATGTGGCACGATCTGCAACTTCGGTGCAACCACTACACAAGGGAACCTCTGATGGTGGCACGGACAGTTCCGTTGGGTCCAGAACGGTCAAATTAGTTAGGACCGACATAAGGTATTACGAATTTGGCGAGAGAATAGGAGTACGGGGTTGGTCTCGGACAGGAGGATAAAAGAAAATTTCTAAAATAATAATACTCGAAAATATAATTCCATTAGTTAAAATAATTTTTGGAAAATACTAAAAATCGTTTTAAGTCAAAAATACTCTAAGTTGTAAAATATAACTTTAGGTAGAATACTATATTTCACAATTTTAAAATAAAAATATTACTAATTATTTAGATAAAAACTATAACTTTGTCAAAATATATATATATATATATATATATATATATATATATATATATATATATATATATATATATATATATATATATATATATAGGTAGTACATATAATCTAGAAGAATATCCTAGTGTTAAAACTAACTTTGAAAAATATGTGGATCTTAAACCCCCTTTTTTTGTCACCAAAAATTTTGGAAATATAATTTATTACTATTTAACCGATAATAGTATATGAATAGTACTAATAAAAATAAGTAATAATAATGACAGTAATTTAAGATTTACATCTATACATCTTTTATTTGTAAATATTAATACTGATAATCGTAGTAATAATAATGATAATAATGATAATAATAATCAAAATTATAATAATAATTTAATCATGTAAAAGCAACTCAGCAACAGCAAAAAAAATAAAAATAATAAAAATTATATAATAAAAATAATAACAGAAACATCCCACTATCTTTTCCTAAAGCTGAGAGAGAGAGAGATGAAGAAAGTGGGGGAAAATAGTCGAGAGAGGTGGCGGCCGGCGTACGTGGAGGACGACGTCGGCGAGGCAGCGGCGGAGAAGTGATCGAGAGGGAAGGAGTCTGGGGCGCGGCGGAGAGCTCGCCGGGGTTCGAGAGCGCGGAGGAGGGTGGCGGATCTAGGGGTGGTCCGGCGGAGAGGCGAGATCGGGGTGGAGAGAGGAAGGGGGGCGGAGCGGCGGATTCGCATGGCCAGGCGGGGCTCACGGCGAGATTGGGTCGGAAGTGGAGGGCAGCGCCGGGGATGGTCGCGGAGGAGGGTTTGCGGGCGGCGAAGCTCCGGTGGGGCGGAGACTCGGGTCGAAAGTCAGAGAGAAAAGGGGCGGAAGAGAGAGGGGTTTCCGGTGGCTGGGAAAGCGGAGGAGCGGCTGGGGTCGTCGGGGCTCCGGCGGATCCGGAGGACGGCGCTAAACCTAGGTCGGCGGAGGCTCAGGCGCGGGAGGACGACGGAGGGCGGCGGTCGGCCCTGGTGAGGTAAGGGTTTAATTTTGATTAAATTTTTGGTAGGTTTTTGTGGGTCTCCGGCGACGGCCGTGAGGGCGGTGGTGGTTGGGTCTCTGTCGGGGTGATTGTAGTCGAGAATTTTGGCGGCAGCGGTTGTCGGGGCTGTCGGCACACGGTGGTGCTCGACTGTTGTTGGTGGCGTTGGGTCGTGTTGCAGGTGGTCGGTGTTTGGTTGGTCATGGTGGCGGTGGTGGTGTGTTTGTCCCTGTGGTGGTGTCGGGTGGCGGTCGCAGGGGACGGGGTTGCCGGGGATAGATGGTCGGGATTGTGGCGGTGCTAATCCTAAGGGTGGCGGTCGTGTGCTGGTGGAGACAAGGGATCGGGGTTAGGGTTAGGATTGCTAGAGTAGGAATTGGGTTTTGGATGAATCGTGTCGGAGTTGTCGACACGGAAAATAAATGTATTTGTAATGGATGGAATAAGAATTTGGGACGTGGAACACGGACACGAGGCACTGCACTCGTGGTGGAGGAAATATTTGTGTGAAGGAATTTGTGGATGAATAATGTGGAGGAGTACCTGCCTATTTATAGGATGTGAGAATTCCCATTAAGATAGGATTATTATCTATTTAAAACCCAAAATAGATAATTAAATAGATATAAATCCAATCAAATCAAATCCAAATCCAATTACAATCCTATTTAAATTATATTCCTTTAGCTTAAAATCAATCAAATAAATCAAATTTCGAATATTTAACTATTTAAATAAATCCAAAAATCAAATCAAGATTTAAATGGCCACAATGACTTCCAAATATATTTTTCAAAATACCAATAATAATAATTTCGAAAATCATAATTATTTTTAAATACCTTTTTAAGTAATAAAATATTTATATTAATAAATCTAGAAAATTACATTTTTATTTAAAATAATCTAGCAACATATTTATGAAATATATGTATGAACGAATAATATTATTTATTCTAATTGAAAGGCTTTTCATAATTAAAATTATAGACTTGAAAATGATAGCTAGAAATAATTATTACATATATTATTTGAAACCGTAAAAATAGAAAAAATGTTTTTCTAAAAATATGTACGCTCGCACATATTCGCACTCGTCGAGCAAAACGAAAAATAAAATTCCGTACACGACGTACAATACGACTACGCGACGTACAATACAAAAATTTTAAATCTGTACTAAATTTAATAAATAATAAAAAATAGTAGAAATTTAGGAGTTTTACATCCTACCCAACTTAAAAGAATTTCGTCCTCGAAATTAAGAATTCGTAGGGGGTGAGAAGACACAAGGGAGTATCGATGGAAAACCATCGATAACAATGCATGCCGTCAAAAGTTGCGATCTAGATCATAGAAAAATATAATACGAGTATGGTCGTGGGTAGTGAATGAGGGTCATAGTCGGGCCGAGAAGAAGGACGAGAAGTTTAGGATGAAATATCGAGTGATAATAATCATGATATGAAAGCTAGGAAGGTTCTAGTACAACGCCTTTGTCCTTCTAAAATAGGTGAAGGTGAAAGCAATATAGAGTTCGAAGGAGGCGTTATCGAATAAAAATACGTGGTTCAAAGACGATCGAAAAAATTCAAAGGAGTTGCCAAGGCAGTCGCGGATGGGACTCTAGAGGACAAGTTTAACTATGTCCCCATCCACGTAGAATAATAGGCAAAAGCGAACCAAAGTGCACTTGGTTGATCAGACAATTATGCACCGGTTCTGATTAGACAACATGTTAGTGGGAGATCTTCCAATAACATTTGTCTTGAACAAGCTCGATAAAAGATAAGCTTGCAAAAACTAGGCTACATTAGCATCATTAGTTTAGATAGTAAAAATATAGGCACGATGGTAGATGAATAAAATCAATTATGAATAGTCTAAGAGTCATAAGGATCTAAGTCTTTTATACCTATACAATCATTCTATGGTTTATTGACCAAGGCTTGGTTGACCAAATGGGTTAGATTCCTCTATTCTCTATGGTCTTAATAGTCAAGGGCGTGTCGGGTCGTGGGGTGTTCTACCCAACTTAAAAGAATTAAGCTAAGGGTGTTTTGGGACATCTAACTAGTAGGGTCAATCTCTAGCAAGCACGAAAGGAAGATATGAATAGGAATAGAAGAAAGCAAGCAAGATGCAATTGATGAGTCAAACGGTAGATAAAATCAAGGAAAGAGGTCAAGTATGTGGATGAGATCCTAGACTTCTAATCCTATACGCAGGCTTGCTTGGTACGGTAAAGTAACCAAACAATTTATCTTGACCTGCATGGGCCACCACAAAAATATGTAACGCCCCAGTCCCAAAATACGTAGGACTAGGAACGTAGACATGCCAGCCGTATAATAAATATACGTAAGCTGTAAAATGCAGTAGAACCATAACTAATCTCATCCACACAGAATAAATGAATAAAAGATATCATAAAATGGTAATGAATTGTCTTGATACAATATGTTGGGCGGAGACAAATCCACTACCAACAAGTAAGGAAAAGTACATAGAAATGAAATGAGTGGCGAGCGAAGCGAAGACGATCCAAATGCAATCATCCTCGAAGAAATAGCGAAGATCACGGCTAGAGCTAGAACACCTGCGAAAGACAAGAGCACACACCTGGAGAGATAACCAGGTCCTCAGAGGGACGTAACAAGACACATAATATTATGCCATATAAATTGAATAAATATTGCTCAAATAAATAAGTAAATCGAATTATAACATGTTCCAATACACACCTACTGAACGAGCGTACCATCCCCCCAACCAAACAAGGACAGGAGATGGTAAACTAATTCACGGTGACGTATCTTCCCATGCTATGAATCCAATATGGTATCCGGACCCCAACAAGGTTCAATACCTTCTCATCGAAGTAGTAAGTCACACCTACAACCAAACAAGGACAAGATGTGACGAACTAATTCGCGACAAGTTATTGTTCCAAGCCACGGTCAGATACAAGTACCCAAACCAAAAGTACTCGTACCTAACGGATAAAGGTACCTAACCGTTCTAAGTGAAATGTAGTTAAGAACAATCCTTCCTGCACATGGGCCCTGGCTAAATAGGATCGGCGTAGTCCCCCCTTGGGCACCAGAGGCCCCATCAGTAAGAGCATGACGTTCCGCAGAATCGTCAGTGGCCGTCAGTAATCATGGGTCATCAACCCCGTATCTCCGGCGGAGAGTCCGGGTAACAAGGGAAAGTGCATCGAAGCCCATACGCTAAGGAATTGTCCTCCCCGTCCAATGCCTACTGTGTTGTATCCACAACACAAACCACTATAACCGCTAAGTCAAACTAGCATGCAACCTCTATTAGTGGTTATTCCTATCGTACGGCTTGTACGTACTGGTGGCCAGCCAATCACGCACTTCCGTGTCCTACATGCGACACACAATTTCGTGTTTACAACGTGTCAAGGCCAATGAATGCAACACACAAGGTGGTCCCTTAAATCTAGGTTTAATTTGTAAGAAAAATAATACACAGCAGGAGATATAAATGAACAGTAAGTTCTAACAGTTATGCCATGTATCACAGTTTATTTTGCATAAAGAAAATAAATAATGCATGAAATATGAGCTAAAATAAATAAACAGCAAATGGCAAGGTGTCTTGCCTGGTAGAGCGCATGGTGTGCTGCGATAATCAATGTGGCACGATCTGCAACTTCGGTGCAACCACTACACAAGGGAACCTCTGATGGTGGCACGGACAGTTCTATTGGGTCCAGAACGGTCAAATTAGTTAGGACCGACATAAGGTATTACGAATTTGGCGAGAGAATAGGAGTACGGGGTTGGTCTCGGACAGGAGGATAAAAGGAAATTTCTAAAATAATAATACTCGAAAATATAATTCCATTAGTTAAAATAATTTTTGGAAAATACTAAAAATCGTTTTAAGGCAAAAATACTCTAAGTTGTAAAATATAACTTTAGGTAGAATACTATATTTCACAATTTTAAAATAAAAATATTACTAATTATTTAGATAAAAACTATAACTTTGTCAAAAAAAATATATATACATATATATATATATAGGTAGTACATATAATCTAGAAGAATATCCTAGTGTTAAAACTAACTTTGAAAAATATGTGGATCTTAAACCCCCTTTTTTTTGTCACCAAAAATTTTGGAAATATAATTTATTACTATTTAACCAATAATAGTATATGATTAGTACTAATAAAAATAAGTAATAATAATGACAGTAATTTAAGATTTACATCTATACATCTTTTATTTGTAAATATTAATACTAATAATCATAGTTATAATACTGATAATAATGATAATAATAATCAAAATTATAATAATAATTTAATCATGTAAAAGCAACTCAGCAACAGCAAAAAAAAACATTATATAATAAAAATAATAACAGAAACATCTCACTGTCTATCTTTTCCTAAAGCTGAGAGAGAGAGAGAGATGAAGGAAGTGGGGGAAAATAGTCGGGAGAGGCGGCGGCCGGCGTACGTGGAGGACGACGTCGGCGAGGCAGCGGCAGAGAAGTGATCGAGAGGGAAGGAGTCTGGGGCGTGGCGGAGAGCTCGCCGGGGTTCGAGAGCGCGGATGAGGGTGGCGGATCTAGGGGTGGTCCGACGGAGAGGCGAGATCGGGGTGGAGAGAGGAAGGGGGCGGAGCGGCGGATTCGCATGGCCAGGCGGGGCTCACGGCGTGATCGGGTCGGAAGTGGAGGGCAGCGCCGGGGATGGTCTCGGAGGAGGGTTTGCGGGCGGCGAAGCTCCGATGGGGCGGAGAATCGGGTCGGAAGTCAGAGAGAAAAGGGGCGAAAGAGAGAGGGGTTTCCGGTGGCTGGGAAAGCGGAGGAGCGGCTGGGGTCGTCGGGGCTCCGGCGGATCCGGAGGACGGCGCTAAACCTAGGTCGGCGGAGGCTCAGGCGCGGGTGGACGACGGAGGGCGGCGGTCGGCCCTGGTGAGGTAAGGGTTTAATTTTGGTTAAATTTTTGGTGGGTTTTTGTGGGTCTCCGGCGACGGTCGTGAGGGCGGTAGTGGTTGGGTCTCTGTCGGGGTGATTGTAGTCGGGAATTTTGGCGGCAGCGGTTGTCGGGGCTGTCGGCACACGGTGGTGCTCGACTGTTGGTGGTGGCGTTGGGTCGTGTTGCAGGTGGTCGGGGTTTGGTTGGTCATGGTGGCGGTGGTGGTGTGTTTGTCCCTGTGGTGGTGTCGGGTGGCGGTCGCATGGGACGGGGTTGCCGGGGATAGATGGTCGGGATTGTGGCGGTGCTAATCCTAAGGGTGGCGGTCGTGTGCTGGTGGAGACGAGGGATCGGGGTTAGGGTTAGGATTGCTAGAATAGGAATTGGGTTTTGGATGAATCGTGTCGGAGTTGTCGACACTGAAAATAAATGTACTTGTAATGGATGGAATAAGAATTTGGGACGTGGAACACGGACACGAGGCACTACACTTGTGGTGGAGGAAATATTTGTGTGGAGAAATTTATGGATGAATAATGTGGAGGAGTACCTGCCTATTTATAGGATGTGGAAATTCCCATTAAGATAGGATTAGGATCTATTTAAAACCCAAAATAGATAATTAAATAGATATAAAGCCAATCAAATCAAATCCAAATCCAATTACAATCCTATTTAAATTATATTCCTTTAGCTTAAAATCAATCAAATAAATCAAATTTCGAATATTTAACTATTTAAATAAATCCAAAAATCAAATCAAGATATAAATGGCCACAATGACTTCCAAATATATTTTCAAAATACCAATAATAATAATTTCAAAAATCATAATTATTTTTAAATACCTTTTTAAGTAATAAAATATTTATATTAATAAATCTAGAAAATTATATTTTTATTTAAAATAATCTAGCAACATATTTATGAAATATATGTATGAACGAATAATATTATTTATTCTAATTGAAAGGCTTTTCATAATTAAAATTTTAGACTTGAAAATGATAGCTAGAAATAATTATTACATATATTATTTTGAAACCGTAAAAATAGAAATTTTTTTTCTAAAAATATGTACGCTCGCACATATTCGCACTCGTCGAGCAAAACGAAAAATAAAATTCCGTGCATGACGTACAATACGACTACGCGACGTACAATACAAAAATTTTAAATCTGTACTAAATTTAATAAATAATAAAAAATAGTAGAAATTTAGGGTTTTTATAATGCGGCAGGCTGCATCACCATATGACACTATGCGGCAGGCTGTACTATGCGGTAGGCTGCACTATGCGGCAGGCTGCGTTACCATACGGCAGGCTACACTATGCGGCAGGCTATACTATGCGGTAGGCTGCGTCACCATGCGGCTCTATGCGGCAGGCTGCACTATGCAGCATGCTGTACTATGCCGCAGGCTGCGTCACCATGCGGCACTATTTATCGTCCCTGCCAGTTTCAGGACATATGAACTTAGAAAATGTCCAAATCTTATTTTTGGCCATAACTTTCTCAAAACAAGTCAAAATCTAACTTTTCAAATGGCCATTTTTGGTAAAATCGAATTCTCTATAATATAGAACAATCAAAACTTAAAAATAATAAAGTTTGGTAGATCAAAACCCAAGAAAACCGAAAAGGCTACAAACTTAGGTCTATAAAAATCCATCCTTCCAAACCGAAAACTCCAAGTCCCAAAGTGCTTAGAATCATGTAGAGAAGAAGATAGAACAATAAAATGGAAGATCTATCATGAAGCAAGTTACACTTGTAGGTTGGTAGGAGAGTAATGGAGAAGAAATAAATGGAAGTAATGAAGAGAGAAAAAGGGGTGGTTGGGCTTTATAAAGAGAGGGTTTTCTCATAATGAACCAAGCCCAATCAAACCAAGCCAAACCAAAATAAACCAAGCCAAGTCATGACCAACCAAGACTAGGCTAGCAAGTCAAGTCCAACTACGAGTCACCTAACAAAGGTCAGATATCTCGTATACGCATACGGAAATACGTATAATGGAAAACATGAGTGACAACTCTACCCACCTTAAAAGAATTCCGTCATCGAAATTTAATCAAGAGGCTAGAGATATCGGGGCAAGATATATTAATCATAAGCAAGCTACGACTAGCAGTCAATCAAGCAATCATTCATGCAAGCAAGAAATTAAAAGCATAAGGCTTAAGGAAGATATTATACCTTACGAGTCAAATATGTGTGGATATCGCGAGCGGATATCATCCTCATGCTCCCACGTTGAGTCACCCAAAGAGTGGTGACCCCAAGAAATACGGACTAAACTAATAGTCTTGTTCTTGAGTACCTTTTCTCTTCGGTCCAATATGGATACGGGCCTTTCCTTATACGAAAGGTTGGTACCAACAACCAATTCTGAATGATCAAGGACATGGCTCGGATCCGGAATATACCATCGCAATTGGGATACATGGAATACGTCATGTACCTCACATAACGACGATAGAAGAGCGAGACGATAGGACACATCACCTACACGCTCAAGGATATCGAACGGCCCTATATACCTAGGACTAAGCTTTCCCCGCTCGCCGAATCGAATGACGCCACGGGTAGGCGAGATGCTAAGGAACACGTGGTCGCCGACTGAAAACTCAAGGGAACACCGATAAAAATCGGCCCAATGGCGCTGACGAACTTGGGCAACTCAAAGATGATCTCTGACTTGTCTGACCACCTCGATTGTCTGCATAATCATCTCTGGACCAAGCATCTGTCTCTCACCGACGTTATCCCAAGCTAAAGGTGATATGAACTTCCTGCCATACAGTGCTTCAAAGGGTACCATCTGGATACTGGCCTAAAAATTGTTGTTATAGGTGAACTCTACTAGGTGCAAGTGATCTTCCCACGAACCACCGAAATCCAGCATACAAGATCGTAACAAATCATCAAGAGTCTGAATCGTACATTCTGACTGACCATCTGTCTGCGGATGATATGCTGAACTGAACTTGAGACGAGTCCCTAAACTCTCTTGAAGACTCCGCCACAAGTGCGATATGAATCTTGAATCTCTGTCTGATATGATACTAACTGGCACTCTATACAATCTGACAATCTGCCTGAGGTACATCTCTGCTAGCTGATCTGTCGACTGACCAATTCTGAAGGAAAGAAAATGAGCTACCTTCATGAGACGATCAACTATAACCCAGATAGCATCTCTCCCAGCTGGGGATTTAGGTAACCCAGTTATAAAGTCCATGGTTATATGCTCCCACTTCCATTCTGAGATCGGTAAAGGTTGAGGAAGTCCAGCTGGTCTCTGATGTTCAGCTTTAACTTGTTGGCAAATTAAACATCTAGAGACAAACCGGGCTATCTCCCTCTTCATGCCATTCTACCAAAAATGTTGACGGATGTCTCGGTACATCTTTGTGCCACCGGGATGAATTGAATACTGAAAACTGTGAGCCTCTGCCATGATCTCCTGTCTGATATCACCACTGGGTACACAAAGACGTATCCCATGTCGGAGAGTACCATCTTCATGAATACATAACTCTGCTCTCTGTCCTGCTTCACACTCTGCTCTAAGCCGTTGAAGCTTGGAATCTGCTGATTGTGCCATCATGATCCTCTCAACTATGCTGGACTGAACTTGCATGCTAGCCATCAATGCCACATTAGTAGGGAGAACTATCTCTATCCCCATCTTCTGAAGATCGACTAACAATTCTGGTTGCACTGTTAGGAAATAAACTCCAGCTCTTCTGCTCAATACATCTGCTACTACATTGGCCTTCCTAGGATGATACCGCAAGTTGATGTCATAATCCACAAGTAGCTCTAGCCATCTTCGCTGACGCATGTTAAGATCCTTCTGAGTAAACACATACTTAAGACTCTTGTGGTCGGTGAAAATCTCTACCCGATCTCCATACAAATAATGCCTCCACAACTTTAGTGCAAAAACCACCGCTGCTAACTCCAAGTCATGGTAGGAGAATTCCTCTCATGGTCACGAAGCTGACGTGACGCATAAGTGACTACCTTACCATGTTGTATTAAGACGCATCCTAATCCTCTGCCGGAAGCGTCACAATAAACTGAAAATCCTCCAGTCCCATCAGAAAGAGTGAGAATGGGCTTCAACTTCTCAAATGAACTCTGACACTCTGCTGTCCAAGAAAACTGCACATCCTTGCGGGTCAACTGAGTCATGGGTGCTAAAATCCGAGCAAAGTCTGAAACAAATTGTCGGTAATAGCCGGCCAATCCAAGGAAACTGTGAACCTCGACGACTGTACCGGGTACTGGCCATGACTCTATAGCCACTATCTTCTGGGGGTCGACTTCCACTCCACCTCTGGTGATGATATGACCTAAGTACGAAATACAATCAAGCCAAAATTTGCACTTACTGAACTTTGCATACAACTGGTGCTCTATGAGAATCTGAAGGACCACTCAGAGATGCCGCTCATGTTTCGCTTCACTCTTGCTATAGACCAAGATGTCATCTATAAACACTATCACAAACTGATCCAAATAAGGCATGAAGATACGATTCATGAGGTCCATGAATACGGCTGGTGAATTGGTCGCTCCAAATGGCATAACACGGAACTCCCAATGCCCATATCTTGATCTCAATGTTGTCTTCTAGATGTCTTGCTCTCTAACTCTGATCTGGTGGTACCATGATCGCAAGTCAATCTTTGAGAATACTGCCGCTCCTCTGAGCTGATCAAATAAGTCATCTATTCTTGGTAGATGATATCTGTTCTTGATTGTTACATAGTTCAAGGTACGGTAATCAACACATAATCTTGACGTACCATCCTTCTTTTTCACAAGAAGTATCGGGGCTCCCCAAGGCGATCCGCTAGCACGAATGAATCCCTTGGTTTTAAGTTCTTCAATCATCTTGTACAAGATCTCTAACTCTGAAGATGCCATTCTGTAGACTCTCTCTGACACTGGTGCCGTTCCTGGAATCAAGTCGATAGTGAACTCTATCTTTCTCTCCGGTGGCATACCTAGAAGCTCTTCGGGAAATACATCGAGAAACTCTTCTACTACTCTGGGAAACGGAACTGCCTCTGCTACTGTCATCCGTAAGACTGAGGGAGAAGGTTCAACTTTGCCTCTAGAAAATGAAAACTCTGGTTCGCCAGGAATACCAAAATAATCCTGAATATGGCTGTCTATTCTTGCATATTGATCCTTCAACCAATCCATTCCTAGGACCACATCATAATCGGCCATTAGAAATTCTATCAACCTAGCGAAAAACTCTCTACCGCTAACTATGATTTGATATGAGAAAAATACTCTATCTACTCCCACAAGACCGTTACTAGTAAGTATATTGAGCCTTACTGATAATGACTCGGCTCTAGTCCTATCCGTATAGCGAATCGCGCAGACATAAATGAATACAATGCACCCAATCAAATAATGCTGATGCTGAAAAAGAGTTGACGAGAATGGTACCTGCCATCACCTCATCTGATGCCAATTTTTCTGCCACGGTCAGAGCCATAGCTTGACCTTGCCCTCTTGGTGCTGGTCCCCTCTGCTGGTGACTTCTCTACCTGTTCTGAATATGAGCTTGGGCATACTATTGAGCCTGAGGCGGCAATGGCCTCGGATGTAAAACCCCTAAATTTCTACTATTTTTTTTATTAAATTTGGTACCGATTTAAAATTTTGTATTGTACGTCGCGTAGTCGTATTGTACGTCGTGCACGAAATTTTATTTTTCGTAATTGCTCGACGAGTGCGAATATGTGCGAGCGTACATATTTTTAGAAAAATATTTTTCTTATTTTTATAGTTTCAAAATAATATATGTAATATTTAATTTAGCTATCAAAAGTTTCTAAATTTATGATTTTATTTATGAAAAGCCTTTTATTTAGAATAAATAATATTCTTAGTGCATACATATATTTCATAAATATTTTGCTAGTTTATTTTAAATAAAAATATAATTTTTGAGATTTATAAATATTAATTTTATTATTCAAAAAGATATTTAAAAATATTAATGTAATTTTTGAAATTATTATTATTAGTATTTTTGGAAAATATATTTCAAAATTATTGTGAAGATTTAAATCTTGATTTAAATTTGTGGATTTATTTAAATAAGTTAATATTTGAAATTTGATTTATCCTATTTGATTTTGAACTAAAATTTAATTAGATTTAAATTTGATTTATATTTGGATTTGGATTGATTTTAAATTAAATTAAAAAATATCTAAATTGGGTTTAAAGGAATCCTAATTTTTATCCAATTGGGAATTCCCACATCCTATAAATAGGCAGCTACTCCTCCAATTTTTTATTAATTTCTCCACAATTCACACCCACAAATAATTCTCCAACGTGCGTGCATCGTGTCCGTGTTCCACCATCCAAATTTTTATTCCATATATTTTACATATACAATTTCAACCACTCCGTGTCGGACACACCCCGACACAAATAAAATCCCTAACCCTATTCTAAAACCCCCGCTCACCACCCGTCGATTTTGCGGCACCCCCGTCCCCTATTTTTTTTTGGCCAACCACCATGGCATCCTATTTCTAAAACCGTGTCGTCGATCCACCTACTGCCCCGAAACCAAGCCACACTCCTCCGACCAACACCACAACCCCATCTCCTGTGCCACCACCCTCGACACAACCATCTACCCAACTTTCTCCGTCCCGACCACCAGACTTCACCACCAAACACAAATCAAAACACCACCACGACCATTCACCTATTCCTTGCACCCACACTACCGCCATCCTCCGGCCGTCATCTCGGCCAATTCCCCCAACAACCACCGAGTACCACTACCCTCAATCCAAACCCAACCAAAACCAAAACAAAAGAAAAGAGGAAGACCCTGAACTCACCAAACCGACCGTCCCGGAGCGAGACGCGTCGACCCCGTCGTCGTAAGAAGCCACCTATGCGTGCGCAGCTCCGCCGCGTATGCAGCGCCTCCGCGGCACCTCCGCGTTGCAGCGTTCCCCCGAGCTTCCGCCCACTTCTCCAAGCGGATCCGTCCTACACCTCCGCCGCGGCCGCCGCTCCCCCGCGCCCGACGCGCCGCCGCTCCCCCGCTCGACGCCTCACGATCCCAGCTCCCTTTCTCTCCGGCCGACCCCTCTCGAACGCCTGACCATCCGCCTCCACGGGTGCAGCCCGATCGTCGGAGACGTTCGACCATCTCGGCGCTCGCCGTCATCCAGCGTCTCCGCGCACAAACCCCTCTCTCGTCCACCGGGCCCAGCGCCCAGATCCGCCCTAGCCGCCCGCGCCGCCGTCAGCCACCGGCCTCCCTGCGTCGTACCCCGAACCCCCAACTTCCCTTCTCCGCCGGCGTGCGCCGACGCCGACCCTCACCCGACCGCGCGCCTCCTTCCTCCGCCTCCCTCTCGCTCACTCTCTCACCGATTTCCCCTCTCTTTCCCATTCCCCCTTTTTCGTTTCTCTCACCATCCTTTCTTTCTTTCTTTCTTTTTTATGTACTATTTTTTTAATTATTATTATTATTTGTTTTTGTAATTATTATTATTATCATTATTATTATTATTATTATTACTATCATTATTATTATTATTTTTATTATTATTATTACTATCATTATTATTATTATTACTATTATTATTATTATTATTATCATTATTATCATTATTATTATTATTATTATTATTATTATTATTATTATTAAAATTATTATTTTTATTATCACTCTCTTTTACAGTATAATATTTAGTGTAAGTTATTTATATTATTATGTATATTATTATAATTAGTATTAATATTATTCTTACTATTTTGTTTATTAAATAAATAGATAGTTAACATTTTAAAAAAATTATGTTTGGCAACTCAGTAGGCCTAAAATATTTTCCTAGATTTTTATATATTTATTTAAAATATTTTTGGACTAATGAAAAATTTAGTTTCTAACCTAGAAATCATATTTTGATAAGATTAGAGTTTTTGCCTAAAAATTTATTTTGATTTTTTGTATTACCTACAAGTATTTTTACTAAGGAAATATAGTTTCTTTCTAATCCTATTTTTACTACTTAGATTTTTAGATGAAAAACGATTTCTAAATTTGTAAGTACGTATTTATCTAAAATATTTTTCCAAATTATTATAAATTGTTTTCTAAAATCGTATATATGTTATTTATCTAATTTCCTTCGATTTCCTCCAGCCCATGACTAAATCCTCTCATTCCTATTCTGTCACCAAATCCGTACCACCTTATGTCCTCCCTAACTAATTTGACCCTTCTGGACCCAATGGAACCGTCTGTGCCACTACCCGAGGTCACCATGTATAGTTGTTGCACTGAAGTCACGGTTCATGCCAGCTTGATCATTGCAATACACCAGGCGTCCTAACAGGCAAGACACCTTGCCTTTACTGTTTAATTCCTTGCTCAATATCATGCATGTTTTTACTTATTCTAGAAAATATGAATTGTACTTGCAAATTATTATATTTTAGTTGCATATGACCTGGAGTTAAGGGACCGTCTTTGTTTGTGCTGCATTCATTGGCCGACACCTATGTGCCACGATATTACGTGTCTCTTATAGATTCGGACTTGCGTACCGACCGTACATCGGTGCGTACGGGACGAGCGTTAGGATATAACTGCTAATATAGTTGTCTAGAAGACTTAGCGGTTATTAGAAATATCGTGGTGTGGATTCAGCACGAGTAGTGCATGGGGAGGGTGAAGACAGTTATTAGGCGCAGGGGCTTTCACACATTTACTTTTCTCTAGCTGCCATTTGTGACTCAGTCGAGTGCTAATGGGCCGTGCATTTACTTTCCTCTAGCTGTCGTTAGTGACTCACCTGAGAGCTAGTGTGTCATACATTTATTTGTTATTAAGGCCCTTGTGTGGAACGTTGTCTTCAAAATGTATTTTCACATAGAATGGTTAAGGACCTTTATTTGTGTAGTCACATATACTTTTCTGTTGAGCTAACTTTATTCAGTTTATGGCATGATATCATATATATATCTTGTTACGTCCCTCTGAGGACCTGGTTATCTCGCCAGGTGTGTGCTCTTATCTTTCGTAGTGTTCTAGCTGTAGCCGTGTTCATCGCTATTTCTTCGAGGATGATTGTACTTCGATCGTCTTCGCTTCGCTCGTCAAAATCATTCTTTGTGCATCATGTACTTTTCCTTTACTTGTTGGTAGTGGATTTGTCTCCGTCCAACTACATATACCAAAGACAATTTATTACCTTTATATGGTATCTCTTATTAATTTATTTTTGTGTGGATGAGATTAGTTATGGTTCTACTGTATTTTACAGCTTATGTATTCATACGAGATTTCCATATATTGGAGTGTACTTCGTATGAATACAGCTGGCATGTCTACGTTCCTAGTCCTACGTATTTTGGGACTGGGGCGTTACATGTTTTTGTGGTGGCCCATGCAGGTCAAGATAAATTGTTTGGTTACTTTATCGTACCAAGCAAGCTTGCGTATAGGATTAGAAGTCTAGGATCTCATCCACATACTTGACCTCTTTTCTTGATTCCATATTCGAACTACCGTTCGACTCGTCAATTGCATCTTGCTTGATTCCTTTTTCTTATCTTTACTTCGTGCTTACTAGAGATTGACCCTACTAGTTAGATGTCCCAAACGCCCTTAGCTTAATTCTTTTAAGTTGGGTAGAACACCCCACGACCCGATACACCCTTGACTATTAAGAAGAATACAAATAGGATTATCTAGACCATAGAGACTAGAGGAATTTAACCCATTTGGTCAACCAAGTCTTGGTCAATAAAACCGTAGAATGATGGTATAGGAATAAACAAGACTTAGATCCTTATGGCTCTTAGACTATTCACATTGTTTTTATTTTATCTACCCTCGTGCGTATGTTCTATTATCTAGACTAATGATGCTAATGTAGCCTAGTTTTTGTAAGCTTATTCCTTAATCGAGCTTGTTCAAGACATATGTTATTTGGGTCGCTCCCACTAACGTATTGTCTAATCAGAACCGGTGCATGATGGTCTGATCAACCGAGTGCACTTTGGTTCGCTTTTATCTACCGTCATACGTGGATGGGGACATAGCTAAACTTGTCCTTTAGAGTCTCATCCGCGACTGCCTTGGCAACTCCTTTTTGAAATTTTTCGGTCGTCTTTGAATCACGAATTCGTACTCAATAATTTCGTCTTTGAACCCCTTAATGCTTTCGCCTTCACCTATTTTAGAAGGACGAAGGCGCTGTACTAGAACCTTCTCTAGCCTTCATATCAATTATGATTATTATCACTCGATAATGCTATATCTTCATCCTAACTACTCGACCTTTCCCTCAACCCTAAATCTACAAACTTGACTTTCTAATCACTTGAATTTAAGAAGTGATTACAATCGTCTCTTAATCATATCCTCAACCTAGACTACGACCAAGGAACCCTTCTACCGTTGTGCCTTCTCACCCCCCCTACGAATTCTTAATTTCGAGGACAAAATTCTTTTAAGTTGGGTAGGATGTAAAACCCCTAAATTTCTACTATTTTTTTTATTAAATTTGGTACCGATTTAAAATTTTGTATTGTACGTCGCGTAGTCGTATTGTACGTCGCGCACAAAATTTTATTTTTCGTAATTGCTCGACGAGTGCGAATATGTGCGAGCGTACATATTTTTAGAAAAACATTTTTCTTATTTTTATAGTTTCAAAATAATATATGCAATATTTAATTTAGCTATCAAAATTTCCTAAATTTATGATTTTATTTATGAAAAGCCTTTTATTTAGAATAAATAATATTCTTAGTGCATACATATATTTCATAAATATTTTGCTAGTTTATTTTAAATAAAAATATAATTTTCGAGATTTATAAATATTAATATTTTATTATTCAAAAAGATATTTAAAAATATTAATGTAATTTTCGAAATTATTATTATTAGTATTTTTGGAAAATATATTTCAAAATTATTGTGAAGATTTAAATCTTGATTTAACTTTGTGGATTTATTTAAATAAGTTAATATTTGAAATTTGATTTATCCCATTTGATTTTGAACTAAAATTTAATTAGATTTAAATTTGATTTATATTTGGATTTGGATTGATTTTAAATTAAATTAGAAAATATCTAAATTGGGTTTAAAGGAATCCTAATTTTTATCCAATTGGGAATTCCCACATCCTATAAATAGGCAGGTACTCCTCCAACTTTTTATTAATTTCTCCACAATTCACACCCACAAATAATTCTCCAACGTGCGTGCATCGTGTCCGTGTTCCACCATCCAAATTTTTATTTCATATATTTTACATATACAATTTCAACCACTCCGTGTCGGACACACCCTGCACAAATAAAATCCCTAACCCTATTCTAAAACCCCCGCTCACCACCCGTCGATTCCGCGACACCCCCGTCCTCTATTTTTTTTCGGCCAACCACCACGGCATCCGATTTCCAAAACCGTGTCGTCGATCCACCTACTGCCCCGAAACCAAGCCACACTCCTCCGACCAACACCACAACCCCATCTCCTGTGCCACCACCCTCGACACAACCATCTACCCAACTTTCTCCATCCCGACCACCAGACTTCACCACCAAACCCAAATCAAAATACCACCCCGACCATTCACCTATTCCCTGCACCCTAACCACCGCCATCCTCCGGCAATCATCCCGGCCAATTCCTCCAACAACCATCGAGTACCACCACCCTCAATCCAAACCCAACCAAAACTAAAACGAAAGGAAAGAGGAAGACCCTGAACGCACCAAACTGACCGTCCCAGAGCGAGATGCGTCGACCCCGTCGTCGTAAGAAGCCACCCACGCGTGCGCAGCTCCGTCGCGGCGGCTCCTTCGCGTTGCAGCGTTCCCCCAGCTTCCGCCCACTTCTTCACGCGGATCCGCCCTACCCCTCCACCGCGGCCACCGCTCCCCCGCGCCCGACATGCCACCGCTCCCCCGCTCGACTCTTCACGATCCCAGCTCCCTTTTTCTCCGGTCGACCCCTCTCGAACGCCCGATAATCTACCTCCACGGGTGCAGCCCGGTCGACGGAGACGTCCGACCATCTCGGCGCTCGCCGTCATCCAGCGTCTCCGCGCCCAAACCCCTCTCTCGTCCACCGCACCTAGAGCCCAGATCTGCCCTAGCCGCCCGCGCCGCCGTCAGCCACCGGCCGCCCTGCGCCGCACCCCGAACCCCCAACTTTTCTTCTCCGTCGGCGTATGCCTATGACGACCCTCATCCGACCGCGCGCCTCCTTCCTCCGCCTCCTTCTCGCTCACTCTCTCACCGATTTCCCCTCTCTCTTTCCCATTCCCCCTTTTTCTTTTCTCTCACCATCCTTTCTTTCTTTCTTTTTTATGTAAGAACAGCAGCAGTCAGTAGACTGCTGCACTAATTTTTTTTTAAATTATTATTATTATTTTTGTTTTTGTAATTATTATTATTATTATTATTACTATCATTATTATTATTATTATTATTACTATTATTATTATTATTATTATCATTATTATCATTATTATTATTATTATTATTATTATTATTATTATTATTATTATTATTAAAATTATTATTTTTATTATCACTCTCTTTTACAGTACAATATTTAGTGTAAGTTATTTATATTATTATTATTATGTATATTATTATAAGTATTATTATAATTGGTATTAATATTATTCTTACTATTTTGTTTATTAAATAAATAGATAGTTAACATTTTTAAAAAATTATGTTTGGCAACTCAGTAGGCCTAAAATATTTTCCTAGATTTTTATATATTTATTTAAAATATTTTTGGACTAATAAAAAATTTAGTTTCTAACCTAGAAATCATATTTTGATAAGATTAGAGTTTTTGCCTAAAAATTTATTTTGATTTTTTGTATTACCTACAAGTATTTTTACTAAGGAAATATAGTTTCTTTCTAATCCTTTTTTTACTACTTAGATTTTTAGGCGAAAAATAATTTCTAAATTTGTAAGTACGTAATTATCTAAAATATTTTTCCAAATTATTATAAATTGTTTTCTAAAATCGTATATATGTTATTTATCTAATTTCCTTCGATTTCCTCCAGCCCGTGACTAAATCATCTCATTTCTATTCTGTCACCAAATCCGTACCACCTTATGTCCTCCCTAACTAATTTGACCCTTCTGGACCCAATGGAACCGTCCGTGCCACCACCCGAGGTCACCATGTATAGTTGTTGCACCGAAGTCACGGTTCATGCCAGCTTGATCATTGCAATACACCAGGCGTCCTACCAGACAAGACACCTTGCCTTTACTGTTTAATTCCTTACTCAATATCATGCATGTTTTTACTTATTCTAGAAAATATAAATTATATTTGCAAATTATTATATTTTAGTTGCATATGACCTAGAGTTGAGGGACCGCCTTTGTTTGTGCCGCATTCATTGGCCGACACCTATGTGCCACGATGTCATATGTCTCATATAGATTCGGACTTGCATACCGACCGTACATCGGTACGTACGGGACAAATGTTAGGATATAACTGCTAATATAGTTGTCTAGAAGACTTAGCGGTTATTAGAAATATCGTGGTGTGGATTCAGCACGAGTATTACATGGGGAGCGTGAAGACAGTTATTAGGCGCAGCAGCTTTCACACATTTACTTTTCTCTAGCTGCCATTTGTGACTCAGTCGACTGCTAATGGGCCGTGCATTTACTTTCCTCTAGCTGCCGTTAGTGACTCACCTGAGAGCTAGTGTGTCATGCATTTATTTGTTATTTTTCTCTAGATGCTACTAGTGTCTCGGTTGAAACGCTAACGCGCCGTGTTTCTAGCTTCGGAAGGCCCTTGTGTGGAACGTTGCCTTCAAAATACATTTTCATATAGAATGGTTAAGGACCTTTATTTGTGTAGTCACATATACTTTTCTGTTGAGCTAACTTTATTCAGTTATGGCATGATATTATGTGTCTTGTTACGTCCCTCTGAGGACCTAGTTATCTCGCCAGGTGTGTGCTCTTATCTTTCGCAGGTGTTCTAGCTGTAGCCGCGTTCATCGCTATTTCTTCGAGGATGATTGCGCTTGGATCGTCTTCGCTTCGCTCGTCGAAATTATTCTTTGTGCATCATGTACTTTTTCTTTACTTGTTGGTAGTGGATTTATCTCCGCCCAACTACATGTACCAAAGACAATTCATTACCTTTATATGATATCTCTTATTCATTTATTTTTGTGTGGATGAGATTAGTTATGGTTATACTGTATTTTACAGCTTATGTATTCATGCAAGATTTCCATATATTGGAGTGTACTTCGTATGAATACAGCTGGCATGTCTACGTTCCTAGTCCTACGTATTTTGGGACTGGGGCGTTACATCGGAGGCTGGTACTGCTGCTGTACTGGTACTGGACCCCTAACCGATGGACTGGTTAGGTTTGATGACGATGAACTGGCTCTATACGGAAAGGACCCAATCTTATGATCCGGTGTCCCATAAGCCAAGCACAATCCCTGTGCTCTGCGACACTCTGATACTACATGTCCTGGCTTTCCACAATGAGTGCAGCCCATTACGGAAGACTGCTTCTGTTTCTGTTGCTGAGGATACGCCGCCGTCGAGTGCTGAACCGACGAAACTGTGGTCGCCCTCCTAGGATCTCCAATAGTCAAAGCCCTAGCTGCCGGGACTGGTACTGATGACTGGGACATCTATCCATGAGACCTCTTCCTCCTTTCGGCTCGATCTACTATCCTCTGAGAAGTATACTCATGCCTCTTCGCTGCTCGCAAGATGGCATCAAACGTCTGGTGCTCAAACTTCTCCACTGATATAATGATCTCTAGGTGGAGCCCTTGCTGGAATCGTTGGGCTCGGTCCAATTCGGTCGCCACCAAGGTGGGAGCAAACCGACTAAGCCTAGAAAACTCGATCGCATATCCATCGGTCGTCCTTCCTATCTACTTGAGATTAGTGAATCTCATCTGCAGATCATAGCGAGCTACTGCGTCAAAATACTTCGTTTGGAACTTGTCGCTGAATACCGCCCATAAGACAGGCGTCGCCAAACCCACTGCTAGCATTGCCCACCAGGTGCGGGCTAAGTCCAATAATTACAGACGCACAACGACCACCTTCTCATCCTTAGGAATCCTAGCTGCTTCCATGATAACCTCTGTGTCCTGAAGCCAAGCATCAGCAGCAATAGCATCTTCAGTTCCGTTAAAGAAAGGAGGGTTCATGCGCTTGAAGTTGTTGGTTGCATTGTTCCCTTGGTAACCAACTCTACCTATGGCATCTTGTACTGTCTGGTACAGGGCATCGCCCTGACGATCTTGTGATGTAAGCAATTTTCGGATGAGTCCCACCGGGGTTCCATTGTCTGGCTCTGCAGGCTGGACGGGTTGAACTGGGGGCTCTGGATCCCCGGAATGCATGACTAGGGATGCTCCTCCAGAGTGTTGGGCTTAGTCCCCAGGTTGTTGCTGGTTCACTGGAGGTGCTCTGCTGGGCTGATCGGTAGGACCAGGAACAATGCCACCGAAGAAAAGACATGGGAAATATTAAGGAAGAACCAAGGTAGATCGAGGATATAAGCATGTGATCAGGTCAAAATTTCAGAAAGATTAGGAGACATGAGTAGAGATCAAGGACGAGTACTGATTGAGACATCTATTCGATAAAATCCCCACATATCTTGATTTACAAGACCTGCATCGGCTACCACTTAAACCGTGTCATGCCCAGAACCAGAATACTGGAGAGCGTGGGAAAGACACATCCAACTATGTATATAGAAGTGTAATCTACCTCGATATACGGTCATGACTGTCTAGATGTATGAGGGTTTATCTATAAGCCATCAGTCTTTTATGGTAAAAGACAAGCCTAGTGTCTCAATCTCAAGCAAGTAATATTAATTACAAGATGTTAGACCATCAGATATTCAATAGTAAGGCATCCTATATAATTCATATACAGATGATGCTGAAGCTAGTTGTACAAAATACGAGGACTAGCAAGAGTTTCAGTCATACATGATCAACCCAAGGATTTGTTAATCATGTTACAACCCTTAGGCAGACAAGAAATAAAAGTATTCAACACGAGATAACACTTGCTCGACGGCTAAACGTCTCAAAAAAATAATTTACAATAGAGTGTGAGAGCAAAATAAAACCCACTTGTTGCCAGGGTTACGTTTAGTGTTCACCATCTGGTTGGAAGGCTGGGAGATCCTCGAGTGCTGCTCCAAAATCTGGCCATACAAAACCAGGTGGATTCGACCCCAGAAAGAGCAAGTGCCACAATGGAGGCTTCAATTAAGAACTAAAACCAGCATATTAGCACATAAAGACATAATTTATAATAAAAGACATGGGTTAAGGAAATCAGGATGATAAACGTAAGATAACTAAGGAACTATTCAAGTAACCAAGTTACAACCCGTAAATCAAACAAGGACCGAGGTTGTAACCCTTCACCTGAACAAAACTTAGTCACTAACCAATTATCGAATAAGTAAAGCATAACAGTAACGGGCTAAAGAAACCATGTACTAGCCTTATCTAGGTAAGACTAGACTAGACTCCATCCATCAATCACGGCCAAGCAATGAGTACGGCTTGATACTTTAACTAACTAGGGTTATCACAAGCCTAGTTACTAACAAGATTCATTGAGATGTTCCAACAGCCACAAGCCCTGCAAACTTAATCCAGGTTATCCAGTAGCAAGTTGAGAGAATTGGATTAGGTGACTTGGGGGTGCAACACACGACAGTGTGCTAAAAATGTGCCCTACTCGACGGCAGGCTACAAGTCCCATTAAAGTGCCTAGATAATGGGACTGCCTGTAGTTGGGAAAATCTTTTCATGAACTACTTGATCAATCTAGTCATTATCCTAGTCAGATTCAGTATGAATCCCTGACTGTGGTAACCAAGAATTTATGTCCTAGACATGATGCAAGACGAGACATGTAGCTTATACAAGCACAAACACCCACGGTGTTAAGACAAGAGTTACTTAGCAAGTCAAGATAGCCGTCACAACAGCATAACAAGATTATCATGTTAGGTTTACTTATCAAGAGTGCGCCACGACGGGCCACTATCATGTATTATCATGCAAAGGTTGCTTGTTAAGTGTGCGCTACGACGGGCAACTATCATGTCATATTACTTGTCAAAAGTGTACCACGATAGGTCACTATCCAGAATTATTATGTCAAGTTACTTGTTACTTGTTACTTGTTAAGAGTGCGCCTTAATAGGCCACTATCGTGTTCTATTCTTACATTATCATAAATGAGAGAAACTTGCATAAAATAGATAGTAACATATTCTTGAAGCCAAGGAAAAGATCTACAACTTTCATGTTGGAAGTTGGAAGAAATTTTGGCCACAATTCAGCCAAATAGGACATAAAATAGCCAAAACAGCCAAAATAGGCACTATGCGGCATTCTGCGGCACTATACGACAGGCTGCACTATTCCGCAGGCTGCGTCACCATTTGGCACTATATGGCAGGCTGTACTATGCCGTAAGCTGCGTCACCATGCGGCACTATATGGCAGGCTGCACTATGTGACAGGCTGCACTATGCGGCAGGCTACACTATGCCGCAGGCTGCGTCACCATGCGACACTATGCGGCAGGCTGCACTATGCGGCAGGCTGCACTATGCGACAGGCTGTACTATGCCGCAGGCTGCATCACCATGCGGCAGGCTGCATCACCATGTGGCACTATTCATCGTCCTTGCCAGATTCAGGACAGATGAACTTAAAAAATGTCCAAATCTTATTTTTGGCCATAACTTCTTCAAAACAAGTCAAAATCTAACTTTTCAAAGATCCATTTTGGGTAAAATCGAATTCTCTACAACATAGAACAATCAAAACTTGAAAATAATGAAGTTTGGTCGATCAAAACCCAAGAAAACTAAAAAGACTATAAACTTAGATCTACAAAAATTTATTCGTCCAAACCAAAAACTCCAAGTCCTAAAGATGCATATAATCATGTAGAGAAGAAAATAAAACAATAAAATGGAAGATCCATCATGAAACAAGTTGCACTTTCCTAAGCTCTCTAGGTTGGTGGAAGAGTAATGGAGAAGAAGGAGAAGAAATAAATGGAAGTAATAAAGAGAGAGAAATGGATGGTTGGGCTTTATAAAGAGAGGGTTTTCTCATAATGAACCAAGCCCAATCAAAACAAGCCAAACCAAAATAAACCAAGCCAAGTCATTACCAACCAAGACTAGGCTAGCAAGTCAAGTCCAACTATGAGTCACCTGATAAATGTCAGAGATCTCGTATACGCATACAAAAATACGTATAACGGGAAATGGGAGTGACAACCGGTCCAATCCCTCACGATGGGAGTATTACCGGTAAGGAGATCTGTCTTCGACAGAATCGCTTTTTCTTAGGATAAACCTTCGACGGACTCTGAATACTATTTGCTCACTGGGGGTAGTAGGAAGATATCCCAGGTGGCTCGCGCTTCGTACAACAAGCGTACGATACCAGCTACAGACTAGAGGCCCGTGTTGACTGTTACACGTGCAGCCGACGGAAAACTATACAAGACTGGCTCTCATGCTTTGAAATAGTCGAATCTCTCTTCTACTGGGGTACTCTTGTGCGTAAGCCAAGCCAGGGGCACGTTCCACGGAGAGGGAGCCACACGAGTAGCATTCCCGCAGGAGCGACAGGAGGCTTCCTCGCCAGACTCGTTCTGACCGTGCTTACATGCAGCTTTCCTATATGTACATATAGGATTGCCACGACAGAAGATCCAACCCTCTTTCAAGCGAAAGAAGAATCTGTAGTGTAGGACGTACCTAAATTAAGGCACTCTTGTACCCAGATTACCATCAACTGCCGTTGTCAATAGACGGCTGCGCTATCGCCGAGCAGGCGTTCCGTCTTCCAGAGAATCTACTCCACGTCGACCCCACACCAGAGGCTTAAAAGGAAGTCGGTGAGCCATAGAGAAGACGAGCCCCGCATCGCCACATGCTACGCGACACAGGGTTCCAGAGCTTTCAAGAAGCCCTTCCAGAATCCTTCCATATCAATTGCTAAATAGAAGAGAAGGTCGGAGAATAATAAAGCTAAGGTACCCGATGCAGGTGTGTTCCAAGGCACTTATTCTAAGTTTGCATTGGATGCCTTGTCAAAAATTGGGGGTAGCCAGCCTCCTACCATGCACGACAATCCTTTGTTCCAATCTGACGAGGTACAATACGACACGGATGTCTCTATTGGTGCAGCCAGTCACCAGACCGGGTTTAGCAACTATATTGAGTCCGAAAAAGATCATAATCTTACGGTATATCCTCATGACAGCGAGACTCAGGCATCTGACCCAGAAAGTGAAGGATCTACGGCTCCCTTGAGTCATCCTCAAACTCTGTCTGTGTTCATGGCCGATGACAATGAGGAAGACAACAACGAAGCTCTCAGACGTATCGAAGTCCTCGAGACGAAGTTAGATACGCTGATGGACATTATAAAGACCCTATCCTCGGTCATAATCGACCTTAAGAGTAGCATGGCCCCCGCTGCCCCTATACCTACGCGTGATGCTCCAACCAATGACGAATCCAGCAGGTTGCCTACTGCCAATCAGGCATGACCATCCTCATCTACTCCATCGGCTATAGGCTCCGCAATGCCGGCCGAGATACAGTAGGCCATCAAAGAGCTGTATACTCGTCATGATGCCAAGGAGAAGCAAGCAATACTCTGGAAGATAGGGATCCGGTAGCCATACCTTGCCGAGTGGGACAACGTCGTCTATCCTTCCAAATACAATCCGTAGACGCTTACACCTTATGAAGGAAAGGGATCTCCCCGACATTACTGGAGGTACTTTGCCTTAGTAATGGGGCACCTGCCAAAAGATGATGTCCTCCTGTCCAACATATTCATAGGAGCCCTGCAGGGGGTAGCCTATGAGTGGTTCTGTAGTCTTTCGGACGACTGTATCTCGTCATTTGAAGACCTGAGGACTCGGTTCTTGGACTGATTCTATGGAGGAGGTATGGATATGACCATGTCGACCCTCATAGAAATTGTTCAGAGAGAGAAAGAGCCTGTCCGTGCATACATCGAGGGCTTCGGCCAGACAACCCTTAGATTACCACCTGGCATGCCTGAGCCCATGCTTGTGGACTCCTGCCGTAAGAACATGCTGCCTGCCATAAAATTATGGCATAGTGCTCCCTGCACGGAGTGGACGCCTTTCATTACAGAGGCAGATATCACACAAAGAAAAGTCCAGGATGCACAACTCCTGGGGCTACACTTTTCTGTACCCGAAGACAAGGGGAGACGCTCGTCCAACAACAACCCTAAAGACGGAAAAGGCAACCAAGCCATGACCGTCAACATCTCCAAAGGTTCAGTAGCTGTGAACCCCAAGTCTACGAAAGCGCAGAGGCCGAGGGAAACTTACTCCTTCAATGACGAGGATACGTTGGAGCTCTTCGAGATGCTTATGAAGAGTGGCAAACTGTCCATCCCGGCACTAAGGCGTCCTGATGAAGTGGGAAATATGGACCATCCCAAGTACTGCCATTATCACCAGTACGTCCATCACTCAACACAGGACTGCTATGTGTTGAAGGGGCAATTAAACGCCTCATTAACGCCAACGTCATATCGTTGGCTTACGAGGAGAAGACCGTACTCTCCAGTTCGGGAGTTTTCCATCCATAGAGGTACAAGATGGCGTCATTCCTATTCAAAAGGCGACGATGGAGGTAGTCAACCTTCTGCCAGTACGGGACAATGCTCAAGGGCTCGTCCCGTTTGCCACACCTCAAGACAAAGTTATATGGATACATCCTGACTTGGTTTCCGACATGATGACATCTATGACCCTTTCTGCCAAAGGAAAGAAAAGTAAGGCATGCCGCATAGTCTCGATGTCGACCGACGATGCTTTGGTGACCACCCGCTCGGTGCAGAGGCAAGAGGAGAGCCAGACTCCAGACCAGGAGGAGTCTCCACAAAATACTCTGTAAACCACCTAAAATTTACTATGATTTTTTTAGTTTATTTTGATAATTATTTTATGTTGGTATTCGTACGTCTAGAGCGAATCCGTATATACGAAGTATTTAAAATTCTTTTTACAAAAGTTTTAATTATAAATATTTTAATAGGAAATAACTATTATGGATCAATATCGTAGCAGGTAATTGTTTTCATATGCGATACAAACTTGATTTTATTTTACTATACGTAAAAACTATTTTTACTCACTATACAAGTATTTATGATAAGTTAGAAAATAATATTTTTATAAATAATATGTTCTATTCGCATGAGAGGTACATGAAATTAAATTCATGTATATTTTGATTTTTTAAAAACTAATTGTAATTTATTTATTTGTTTGCAAAGAGATCTATCAACTATTTAAGTATTTATTATCATGAATTTTGAAATGAATTATTATTATATTTTTACTATTTATAAAAAAAGATAATTAGAAATTTGTTAGATTTAATTATTTAATTGTCATGATAATTTAAATTGGAAAATTAAATTTTCTAATTTTGATTTTAATATTTTAAAATAAGGATAAAGAATATCTAATTTTTTTATGGATTGGTTGAATTGGTTTTAAAAATGGTTAAATTAATTATGAATTATCTTGCGGGGTTTAAACAATCATAATCCTTATCTAACCAAGATTTTCACCCTATTTATATGTTAGCTTGTCATTATTTTCTTCACACAAATTTATTTCCAAATTTTCTCCACCTACAAATGTGTATGTGCATCGTGTCCATGCACACCAAGCCATATCCATTCACTTCTTCTATTTTTACCCAAATTGATTAATGTTCTCATTAAAGAAATTTTCTTTTTTTCTTCCATCTATTTTCTCTTATCATAAATTCTTACTATCTTTTTACCGATCAACCAAGTCCGTCTATCCTAGTAGTCCTTAAATTTTGAGGACGAAATTTTTTCTAAGGTGGGTATATTTGTAACTCCTCTTCCCGAATTTTTTTAAAATTATTTCTATATATTTTGATTATTGTGTTTAAAAGTAATTTTCGTCAAAAAATTATAAAAGATATTTTGTGATTACTTTTGTTATCAAAAACTAGTTTTAAATTAATGCTTTGAAATAATGTTTCTAAAAAAATGTTCTCGAATTTTGTTATTTGAAATATAAAATATGTTGTTGTTATTTTCGGTCTTCTAAAAATTGGTTTTAGAAAAAAAAAATAGCGATAAAAGATTTTTGTCCATTTATTTTTAAATAAAGATTTGGATTTATAAAAGTAAGTCTTATAATATTTGATGACATCGAGTATTATTTTGATATTATAATCAGATATTTGATTATATTTGAATTTATTTAAATTTTCATGGTTGTTATAAACTATACTTTAAATTATGTTGATAATTGAAATATTGTTTAAAATACATACGATGACTAATTGTGGCATTACGATTTGTCTAATCTAGATTTGAAATGTTATTTGATTTAAAGATTTATCTTTTATATGATTTAAATTGTTTCGATAAATATTAAATATTATTTTAAAGTTATTATGTTGAGTTTGATTTGGATTTAGATTCATATGATTTGAATTATTTGATAATATAGAATAATACTTAAAATTATTATGGCAATCATTTAAAGGATTGCAACCAAATTGATTTATTTTTAATAATTTATTTGATTTAAATTTTCGGAAAGATTTATCCATTAGAAATTCTTATCCTATTGGAATCATATCTAGCATTAATTAAATCATTTCTTATTTAAACCAATCATATTCCTATCTAAATTAGTTGGTAATCCTAATCCTCCTTATTGATTTAATTCTAATCCTATTATAATTAGATAATTGCTAGCCATTATATATATATCTATCGAATCTATGAATAAAATCATGTTTCAAACCATCCTTGTCAAAATTTCTCTTTTTTCGTTATAACTAAGCCCAAAATTCGTCATAAATTTAGCTTCAATTTTCAAAGGTTGTAGCAACTTTGAATGACCATAACTTCCAACTCCGGACTACGTTTGACCTCCAGTTTTTTGTTGGAATCGTATTGAGGTATATTTTCTGAATATAAGTTTTATTTTCATAAATTCTGAACTTAATTTTCTGGAAAATTTGTGGAGTGACAGTTGTCCGAAATCTGACACATTTTAGTATTTTCGAGATTCTGGGAGAATCAAGAATCAGAATCACGAATCGTTTGAAGTTTCGGAATGCTGACGGAAAAATACATTATATATTTTTTCCAAAATTTTTCTAGAATATTTTATAATTTGTTTTTATTTTAGAAGTTTGTCACATCGTCTGAGTTCATCTTGTGCAGCCCTGTGACTATTATGTACCCAACGGGATTATCGGTTTCACCAGCAAGGACCTCAGGCAAGATACCTTACCATTTACTGTTTATTTATTGTAGCTCATATTTTATACATTTACTTATTATTTATTTTCTACAAAATAAACAGTGATACATGGCATAATTTGATGGAATCTTACTGTTCAGTTCTATTTCCTGCTATGTATTATTTTCTTACACATTGAACTTACATTTAAGGGACCATCCTTTGTGTGTTGTATTCATAGACATTGACACATTTGTACCACGTTGTTACGAGTCGCATATAGAACTCGAACATGCGTGACTGGTTGGCCACCAGTACGTATAAGCCGTTTGATAGGATTACCGCTAATATTGTTTGCATGATTAGTTTAACTTACGGTTAATAAAGGTTCTGTGTTGTGGATACGACATAGTAGGCATTGGGCGGGAAGGACAATCCTTAGCGTATGGGCTACTATATACTTTCCTTTTGTGATCCGGATGCTCTGCTGGAGATACGGTATGACCCTTATTTTACTGACAGCCACTGACGTTCTTCGAAACGTCATACTCTTACAGATTGGGCCTCTAGTGCCCCAAGGGGGGACCATGTCGATCCCATTTAGCCAGGGCCCATACATTGGAGGATGTTCTTAAAACCGCATACACTTAGACTAGTTAGGCTACCTTATCCGTTAGGTACAAGTACTCTTGGTTTGGGTATTGTATCTGACCGTGGCTTGGAACATTAACTTTTTGTAGACTAGTTTGCTACATCTTGTGCTTGTTTGGTTGTAGGTGTGGCTTACTACTCCGATGAGAAGGTACTGAACCCTGTTATGGTCCGGATACTATATTAGATTCGTGACTTGGAAAGATACTTCATCGTGGGTTAGTGTGCCATCTCCTGTCCTTGTTTAGTTGGGGGATGGTGCTCTAATTCAAGGGTGGAGTGTTGGACCATGTTATGATCTGATTGACTTATTATTGAGCAGTTTTTATTCAGTTTGTATGGCATGATATTATGTATCTTGTTACGTCCCTCTGAGGACCTGGTTATCTCTCCAGGTGTGTGTTCTTGTCTTCCGCAGGTATTCTAGCTGAGATCGTAATCTTCTCCATTCCTTCGAAGATGGCGTGTCTTGGATCTTTCTTGCTACCTTCACTAAATCATTTTATATGTCATGTACTTCTCTTCTTTTACATAGTTGGTAGTAGATTTGTCTCCGTCCAACATCTTGTACATTAATAATTCAAAGTTGATTTATGACATATATTTTACTCTTTCATTTTGTAGATGAGATTAGATTACTATTGGTTTACTATATTTTACAACTTATGTATACATACGAGGTTTCCATATATTGGAGTATACGTCGTATGTATACAGCTGGTGTTTGCCATGAAATATAAAAGAACAAAATAATTATCGGAGGACTGGACTTTTACTTCACAATACAAACTCGCTTGTACAAAGAAAGCCTAGGGACGAAAACCTAGGTACAGCAATCTAAGTACAATTGTTTATTTTAGATTATGGGGGGTGACGATAGAGGCTCGAGAAAGCGACGGCCGCTCTGCCTTACTCCTTGGACGATCGGGTGCAGCCTTGGCTCTGTAGAAGAACTGCTTGGCGTTGATGAAGAAATGCTCTCCTTTCGATCTTTGTATATTCTCTCTCTGGCTCTCTGGAACTCTGTGTCTTCTTTTTTAAATAAGAGAATCTCTTTTTTCGCAAGGGAATGGCACCTTGCTATTTATAAGAGTGGAGGGGGGGCATCACTAGGGTTTGCAATGATTGCCCATTCTCAAAAGTCGATGGCTAAGGATCAATGAATCTGGACCGTTCATCTTGAATATAATAGATTTGAGCAATTAATGTGATTGCATCAAATCTTTTGTGGGTAATTAATGATGATTGACATAAATCCTCATGATTTGTCATGCCAATCTCAGATTTCCTGCCACGTGTCATTGATTTGCTTGATTACAAATGATCTGATTTGATCCCAATATTTTATTGGGATTTGTTGATGGATTTCGATCGATTTGATGCCACGTGTCCTACTATCATGCCACGTGTCTTAATCGCGAGCCACTGAGGAAATCAAAGCCGTATGAGGATTGCTCCCTATTGAGCCGCATAAGGCTGGCCACGTGTCAAGGCTGCTTGGGAGTGGCCCCTGAACATTTGAACCGCATGGTGATTATTTGAGCCGCATGAGCGTAGGTGACCGCATGGTGGGTGGCTTCTCAGTGAGCCGCATGAATATAGTCCTAGTAAGCCGCATGGGGTAGCCTCTGCCTGAGCCGCATGGGATAGCTTCGGTCTGAGCCGCATAGGACAGCTTTAGCCTGAGCCGCATGGGGTGGTCTCTACTTGAGCCGCATGCGACTGTCCACGTGTCAAGGCCGCATGAAGGTTTCTGGATTTCAGGAGATTGTGTCAGAGATTTCTTTCGTTTTCCTAGGAGTCTGCCATTATGACGGAGTCATAATTGTATCTTTCTGTCAAAGCTGTCATTTGTCAGAGCTGTCAGCCGTCAAGGTATTTAATGCAGTAAAGGACAAAGGAAAGAGCTGTTTGCAGGCTACGTGGCTCCTCTCTGAGCCGCATGGAACTTATTCGAGCCGCATAGACGCTTGAGCCGCATGGATCCCTGAGCCGCATGAGCTCTCTGAGCCGCATGGGGCTCCCTGGCCGCATGGATCTTTCTTTATTTTTTTCCATGCTTCTACAAGACCCCCTTCAAAGTTTTCAATTTGTAAAATTGAAATACTTTGAATAAGAAGCATGGCTATGTATAAACTCTTCTGGCCGCATATGATGTCTGGCCGCATGGATGTCTCGGCCGCATGGGTCAATCACCCGCATAGACCCTTTGGTCGTATAGACTGTCTGGCCGCATGAACTCTTTGCCATGTCATCCTGCCACCTATGGAAATCTTTTGCATTAAATGCTGTTGATTTGCCGTCAGATTTAAGGCCGCTTTTCGGGGCAGGATCCCAAGAGTTTGGCCTTCATTTTAGTCGGCTTGCCTTGATAACCGAAGAGTCGGATTTCATGCTGCACGAGGATCGAAGCGCCCTCCTTTTGCCTATAAATAGGGACGTTTTCAGTCGGAGAGACTTCTTTACTCTCTCTTTCGTCTTCAACTCTTGCTAACTTTCTTTCTTTGTCTCCCTTCTCCGACCGTCGAACGAAAATGGCCCCCAAGTCTTCCAAGGTCGCCTCTGCTGCTGCGAAGGGCAAGAAAGCGGCTTCCTCGTCGCCCTCCATGCCTGAAGTGCACCCTGATGTCCACCGTGCTTTTAAGGGTAAGGATTGGATAAAATATTGAATACGTTGAACCCTAAGAACCCATGGCTGTGTTGCATAATTTATGCATAAGCCTTCACCCTTCGCCTTTATTGAACCACCCAAGTTCGATCATGATGGAGCCGCATATGTTGTATGGGCCGTATGACCCTCTCATATCCGAGCCGCATAGGACATGCCCTGTGTTTGAGCCGTATGAGAAGGACTTGAGCCGCAAGAGCACTTATGGATTTGAACCGCATGAAGCCTCCTTTGAACGGGGTCATGTATGTTCCTGACGAATTGGACCACATAAAACTTTGCTAAGTCGCGCCGCATAAGCTCTTCTGCTAAATAGAACCGCATAAGTTCAACCGAACCGCATAAGCTATCGAATCAGTATTATGTGGAACTCCCAACTGAATTGGGCCGCATAAGACTGTGTTGACCCGAGCCGCATAGGCTCTATTGAAGCCGTGTCGCATGAAACCCAACTGAATTGGGCCGCATAAGGCTTCGTTGACCCGAGCCGCATGGGCTTATAGGAACTTCTTTTTTGAGAAACTTTAAGTGGTTTCGTTTTAACCATCTTTTAATCCTGTTTCTTTTGTCCTTTTTTCAGTGAACCTCCCAACAAATCCGGCAGGAGAGCTTCTGGTGGGTTCAGCACAATATGCCGTGGGTGTACGGCTTGACGGCTTAATTCGACATGTGACGGATCAGCTTCCCACCAATGAGCCTTTGGAGAGGTTGGGCGCCATCAATAACCAGCCTTTCCACTTTCTTTGCACTATGATGAATTCGGGGAAGACTGAAAGGAGAGTATCTGAAACCAGCCTTTCTCTTCGGGGATGCTCTATCCATAAAAACCCCCCGAGTGCTGGACATTTCTGAGAGCTGGGACTTTACTGTGGACGGGGTGGAGATCCATATTCCCGAGATGGAACGGCATTTTCCTCTTTTGTGGTACAATATGGTACCATTTAGAAGGAAGATGGTGGGATCCCTGACTCCAACCCAATCGAAGATGTTCGTGGGCAACATCCACTATAATATGAATATTGGGTCAACATGTGCGAGCAGGGAGTCGGTCAGTCGGAGTGTGATGTGGCTGATTCCGGGTACCTTCATAAACGTATCTGGTTCCAACTTCACTTTTACTCTAGTTGATACATTCCTGAATCAGCTCGCTCGTAAGGGGTCTTATCCTGTGGGCAGGTTATCGCTGCTGAACTGGATAAACCCCATCCCTACGTGGGCCAATCTTACCTCATGGATCCTGAAGAATTACGAGGAATTCCTTCGGGAGATTGACCTCTATTATGCCATCCGGGGTACCTGTTGCGGGTTACCCATTAACAAGCCGTTGTTCATGGCTCTTTCGGAGATGTATAACCGGCGTACGGAAACTTTCTTCACGCTCGGAGGGGAGTTGGGACTTGCTTTCCCTGAAATACATGTTGTTTCTAAGCTGCCGTGGGGGGACGAGGCCTTTGAAGTATACACCCCGACAAACGATGAATTCGAGGATCTGGATCGACGATTCTCGGGTTTTCTCGCTGTATACCGGAAACTGCTGTGCCACCATAGTATCTGTCACCAGACTGCTATCAAGAAGAACAATAGCTCAGAAGGGACGCCCCCCATACTACGTCCTGGGTCGTGTATCTCTTCAAATTAAGTCCCTCCGGTCGGGTTTCTTCCCGAGGTCCTCAAACCCAGGAGGAGATAAAGGACCTGATGTCGACTGCCAAGAGGTCATGGTTCACCAGTGACAGATTTGGGAGTCATACTGACTTCTTTAGTTATTTCCATCACGGTACCCGGCAGATGTCTGAGAAAGCACTCTTGGCCGGGTTCTTGATGGTGTGGCTACGGAACTGCATAGTCTCGGGAGGGGCAGGTTCGATTGAAAGGATCAGCCACTACTTCATCCTCCCGGCCGTGAAGCTGGTCTTCAGAGTTAGGCTGGCCCTTCTTCCAGCCATGGTGTGTAGCATACACCATAGCCTCCGAGCCTTTTCGTCTAAAGTCATTGCTCGCGAGACGATACTGGACTTTGAGCGGATAGAGCTACCCTACCATTACCTGATGGAGTGGCTATTGATGCATTACCGGTCGTTGATGAGGCCCAGAACAGAAGATGATGTTACCGCTGATGACGTCTTCCTTTTCCGATACCGTCGTCAGCCTTGGGAATACGCCACCATGCCAGCCGGTCGGAGGGCGTTGGCGAGAGTGGACGGGCCCGACTTTTTTGTGTCTCTACCTCAATTTACCGCTAGAGAAGTGAGGGGTGTACATGTTGACGGTATTGAACCTTCCCTCCTCTTATCTGAGAAAATGCTTCTTTGGCTGTGCAATATTCGCCCAGCACACCTAGTATATCGTTACCGAAATAACGTATACCTGGAGCCTTATTTACCCAGCAGGTTTTCCCGCCAGTTCGGGTACAGTCAGCTGTTCCTTGACTGCTCCAGTGCTTGCCTGGGCTTTGAGGGCAGTGTCCTCGATGGTATCAGGGCTTGGCATTATTACAATGCGGTCCATACCCGAGCTAGCTTTTCGGTCCCTGATGCTAAGATGTCAGGAGAGATTTTGTACATGGCGGCCCTCTATTATGTTGCGACGAGCAAGCCTCCTGTTAACTTTGACATGGGTACCAGCTTTATTGTTGGTACTGGCTTGGCAGAGAAGCCCGAGGGATCCAAGAAGAGAAAGAGAAGGGCGAATAGGGTTCCTGTGCCGGACTCGGAGTCCACTACGGCGGGCGAAGGGGATGATGAGCAGGACGCCGATGACTCGTCGCATTCTTCGGACGAGGAGGTGGGGGACCAGCCACCTACTGTGCCGAACGAAGAGGTGGAGGATCAACCACCTGCTGTGCCTGGTGCTTCGCGCAAACGAGGCAGGCGTATGTCTACTGACGATGGCAGGACCTACTCCACGAAGCGGGCTGCGGTAAGACGTCGCAGGCTGTTTATTGATGACGTTGACGCTGTTTCTGAGGTGATTTGAATTTCAACTACCTTTTCCTTCTTTTTCTAAACTATGGCCTAATTATTTTTCTTTTGCTCTTTGTAGGCGTCAGAGTAGTCTGCTTCTCGGGACCCGATTGTCGAGGTCGATCCAATCTTGTCCAATTTGGTCAATGATGTGTGCACCGCTATCATTTCTGCTAGGGATCTTCTGGAGGCGGCCGAGGAGTCTCACCTTGCTGAGACCTCAATCCATGGGGATGGGGGCTCTACTGCGCCTGTCCCTGAGACATCTGAATTTCAATAGGATGACATTGACCTGGCTGGCTCCCTTTCAGGGGCGGCTGGGACAGAGAAACCAGTTGAATTCGACTTGGAAGTCGCGGGTGGGGAGACTATGCCAGCTGCGAATGAGCCGCAGCCTCCATGCTCTTCCCCTGGTAAGATAAGCCAAATCTTAACTTGTGAGGAAGCCTATTTGCTCCATCATCCTGTCCTTCGGGTTACGTCGATTGATTGTTGCTTTGGACGTACAGGTCCCACCCCTTTATTGCCGGTGACGGACATTGCCGGGGCGGACACTACCGGAGGGGATCTGAGGGAAGCACGTGTGCCTCCTTCTTTTCCAACCTATATTGAGGGGCCTCCAGCTGGGTCGAGTTCGGGAGCCCAAGTGGCAGTACAGCTGGGGAAAGAGACGATGCTTCCTGCGCCCTCCTTTGCGAATATGGTTTCGGGGGTTAACCTTTCCGCCCTACCAAGTATCCAAGCTCTTCGGGCGGCGGAAGAGGAGCTAGCCGCCATTCATGCATCTTTTCGTACAGAATTTGTTTCCCTGGTGGCGGGGATGGCAAGTTCTGATACTACTCCTTCGGTACTGCCCGCCACACTCCTTTGATGCCGTCCTCTACAGAAGTTTTGGATGAAGTGTCCCAGGATGTGGTTGACAGCTTTCACCGTCACCTGAAGAGAGGGATCGAGGCAGCTGTGGAGAGGGGGACTCCCTTTGCTATGGCCAGTCAATGTGCCGGTGGCCAGATTAATATCCTTAGAACACTCTCTGATGGGGCGGGACTAGCTGCGCTTCTGGAGCCTAAGTTGCTAGAGGCTGATCGTCTTGTGGCCCAGTTTTGAGTACTACGACAAGCTGATCTATCAGTGGCAATAGATCAAGAGCATACTTTCCTCACGATCGCGGTGGAGAAGGTGAGGCTTGCTCGGGAATCGATCAAGCCAAATATATTGAAGGACCGCCGGGATATGACTCAGTTGTACGATCAACGGAGCCGTCGGACTAAAGATTGTGTAGCTCGGGAAGCGATTGCCTCCCGCGGGGTAACTGACACCCGGGAGCAGATCCTCGAGCTCCAGAGAAAGCTGGCCTTCCTGGAGTCCGAGCTCGAAGCTGCCCATACTGAGAAAGGGGTTGCTATTCAGGAGGCTGACAGATTTAGTAGAGCTTCTGCCAATCTGAAACTTGTCCTGAAGAAGATGGAGAATGACTGGCAGGCATATATGTACTTGAATGATGCGGAACAGTTATCCCAGGAGGCTGAGCGTCGAGCTAGACAGAGGCTTGAGCGGGGTACTGCCTTGGTGAGAAACCGCCTTTTAGAATTATGTAATGCCGAACTATAGTCGGCCTTTTCTTCTTTTGTTCTCTTTCTCTTTTTTTTGAGAGGGACGTGGTACCAAAACATGTAATGCTTTCTCGACTTCCAAATAAAGAGTACTTTCCATTCTACCCTTCATTTGTATTGCTTGTTGTGCCTGTGGTATTATGGTGGTGTTTGCCCCGCATGGGGGACTTGTCTGTGGACCTGTTACCCCTGGCATACCTTGGTTTTAGGTACGGGTAACAAGTTTGATTGGGGATATCTAGAATGGTTCCACAATAAGGTTGTCGTGGACGTTCCGAGTATCGAAAAAAAGAATGCCATGGAGCAGCTGGGCTCCCGGGGCATGATGAGAAATGATGGGCCTGTGCTGAGAAGCTTAGCACAGGACATTTTATGGGCCTATTATCCTTGGCGTACCCTGGATTAGGATACGGATAATAGGATGAAATAGAACCAACATGCTTACTCAGAGGTAATGAGGACATGGCAAGCATGCGGGTTTTCTTACCGCAGAATCTTCCTACTCAGAGGTGATGAGGACATGGCAGGAGTGGACTCAATGGAGGATATTTGTGGACTTACTATCCTTGGCGTACTCCGGTTGTGGGTACAGATAATAAGTCGAAAGGGAATCAACATACTTACTCAGAGGTAATGAGGACATGGCAAGCATGAGGGTTTCTTCGACGGAGCCTTCCCACTCAGAGGTAATGAGGACATGGCAGGAGTGGGCTCAATAAAGGGGGGTACATAGAACGACTCAAAGGTAATGAGGACATGAAAGTTCTATGTAGAGGGGTGATTTGTTTTTGGCAAAATTAAGATGACTCAGAGGTAACATCGACATGGTCGTTTTTGAAATTTGTGGATCTGTTACCCTTTTTGTGCACTGGGAGTGCGGGTAGTAGATCATAAGGAAGGAGCTCATTCAGGAAGAAAGTTCAGAGGTTTGGTCATACATAACTTTCCCCCAAAAGAGTGACCGGGATGTAAGTTCAGGGGTACCAGCGGGTACATAATTCGACAATCCAGGAATTTTGGAATCAAAATGTAAGTTCAGAGGTACCAGCAGGTACATGACTCGATAATCAGGGATTTCTGTAGAAAGAGGACATGAGTTCAGCGGTACGAGAGGGTACATGACTCAGCAATCTAGGATTTCTGTGGATGTGAGTTCAGTGGTACCAGCGGGTACATGACGATGTGAAAGTGAGTTCAGCGGTACCAGCGGGTACATAACTCGATGATCCAAAATATTGTGAGAGTGAGTTCAGCGGTACCAGCGGGTACATGACTCGATGATCTGGAATATTGTGAAAGTGAGTTCAGCGGTACCAGCGGGTACATGACTCGATGATCTGGAAAATATTGTTTAGATATAATATTTCTTCAGGAACTTGCCATTGATGGGCAACAGAGCATGTCTCCATTTTGTTTTGCGAGGCGGTAAGCACCTTGGAGAATACGGCCTCAATGATAAACAGACCTTTCCATTTTGGTTGGAATTTGCCGGCGGTTTTGTGAGTCATGACCATCGGCCTTCGGACTGCCAGAACGAGATCGCCCACTTGGAATGTTCTGATTTTAACCTTCTTGTTGAAGGCTCCAGAGATGCGTGCTTGGTATAGCTCGATTCGTTGCTGAGCCAAGAGGCGCTTTTCATCTAAGGCCTCCAACTTTTGTAGCCGACGATGGTAGTTATCATCCGTCGTCAATTGGTAAGTAAGGGCGACGCGGAGTGAGGGTATTTGAGTCTCCAATGGGAGGACTGCCTCACTCCCGTATACCAGGAAAAATGCGTGTTCCCAGTGGCTGTTCGGACTATAGTATGGTACGCCCATAAGCATTTACCAAGCTTCTCGTTGCAGTCGTATTTATTGGAAGAGACAAACTTCTTGAGATATTTGATGATTGTTTTGTTGAATGCCTCTGCCAACCTATTTGCTGCCGGATTATATGGTATCGAAGCAATATTCTGGATACGATGCTTGTCGCAGAACCGATAGAAGGCATGGCTTGCAAACTGCGGACCATTATCGTGGATGATCCTTCGGGGCAGTCCAAAGCGATAGATGACATGATACTTGAGGAAGCTGATCACGTTTGAAGTCTTTACTTCCGTGAGCGGAACAGCTTCCGCCCATTTGGAGAAGTAATCCATAATCGCAAGTATGAAACGATGTCCACGGGAGGAAGGTGGAATAATCGGACAGATGATATCCATTCCCCATGATTCAAATGGCCAGGATGCCACCGTCGGATGTAGAAACTTGGATGGTTGGTGGATGAAGTCCACGTGGACTTGGCAGGCTTTGCATTTTCTTGTATAGTCTATCGCATCTGCTACCATCGTGGGCCAGTAGTAGCCCATTCGGCGAAGACGGTCTTGCAATTTAGGGCCAGGCTGATGGGCCCCGCAGACACCGTCTTGAGCTTCGCGTACGGCTTCTTTGGCTTCTGCGTTTGACAGACACCGAAGCAATAACCCGTCGTAGGATCGCCGATACAGCATCTTCGTCTCTGTATCGTAGAAGAATCTGAGAGAACGCCTTCTGATGGAAGTGGCTTCCTTTGGGTTCTCGGGTAGGATGTCGTAGACTACGAAGTCTATGAATAGTTGTCTCCAGTCTGATGCTTCGTCGATCGTTTGGGCAGAATAACTCACCATGACTTGAACGTTGTTCTTGGGACAGACCAGTTCGTAGCCTATCACGTCAATCGAATGATGAGTATGGTTCGGCGCTGCTAGGGAAGCGGCAAGGCCCTGCTAGGGCATCGACTTCGATGTTCTGGAGTCTGGGAACATGTTCGATGAAGAATCCCTCAAATGATGAGATAATGTTGATCGCTATTTGGTGATAGGGGATCTTATCTTCGTGGCAGACTTCGTACGAACCCCGGATCTGATTGACGATTAACTGCGAATCGCCGTAGGCTTCAAGATATTCTACCCCCAACTCTCTTACAAGTTGGAGGCCAATGACCAACGCGTTGTACTCGGCCACATTGTTAGAGCAGGGTTCCGTACGGGAGTAAGCGCGATTGATCACTAGTCCGGAAGGAGAAATCAACACCACCCCGACTCCAATGACGATATTGCCCTTGGGTCCAGTTCTCGAAGCACCATCGAAGAACATTCGCCATATATCATCGTGGGAGGTCACATGTGAGTCGGCGACCTTATCTGGGATTCCTTCATATACTCTGGACGACTCCGAGCCTGGGTGAGCTGCTACAAAGTCTGCCAGAGCTTGACCTTTAACAGCCTTTTGCGGGACGAAGACCATATGATAAGAAGACAACAATATTGCCCATGTGGCGAGGCGGGAGCAGAGTGCCCCTGGTTTAGTCATGAGGACCCTGAGAGGGTTGACTCGTGAGATCACATGTATGGTTTATCCTGTGACATAGTGCCGCGTCTTTTGAATGGCAAACACCAGGGCGAGGCATTCCTTCTCCACAGCGGTGTACCGGTGCTCTGGCCCAATCATCATTCGGCTGAGGTAATATATAGCTTGTTCATGGCCTGCATTGTTGTTTTGTGCCAGTAGAGCGCCGAGGGAATGCTTTATTGCTCGTACATATAGCAAGAATGGTTTCCCAGCAACCGGGGCCACCATGACTGGAGGGTTCGACAAATATTCTTTGATGTTGTCGAAGGCACGTTGACATTCTTCATCCCATACGAACGAGATGCCTTTCTTTATCAGATGGATGAATGGCCGACATCGCCCAGAGAGGTTAGAAATGACCCTTCTGATGTAGGCCAGCCTCCCTTGAAGGCCTCTGAGTTCGCAGAGATTTCTCGGGGGACCCATCTCCATAATTGCCTTCGTCTTTTCTGGGTCTACATGAATTCCCTGGGCAGTAATAATAAAACCCAAAAATTTTCTGCTAGATACGCCCAAGAAGGATTTTGCGGGATTCATCTTCAGGTTGTGTGCTCGCATCAGGTCGAACATTGTCCTTAGATCATGCAGGTGGTCTCCCTTATAGCGGCTCTTGACGACGATGTCATCAACATAGCACTCCACAGTCTTGCATAAGTGGTCTCTGAAGATGATACTCATGGCTCTTTGATATGTGGCGCCAGCATTCTTTAAACCAAAAGGCATGACTGTGTAGCAATACGTGCCAATCGGTGTTCGGAATGATGTGTGCTTTTTGTCGTGAGGAGACATCTTGATTTGGTTGTACCCCGAGAAACCATCCATGAACGACATGCGTTCGAAGTCGCATGTGTTGTCAATCATGATGTCTGTGATAGGGAGGGGGAATTCATCTTTGGGACATGCCTCGTTCAGATTGGGAAAGTTGATGCAGATTCGAATCTTCCCATTCTTCTTGAGGACCGGTACTATGTTGGCGACCCAGTCAGGATGTTGTTCCTCACGAATGAAATCGATGGCTATCAGTTTGTTGACTTCGACTTCGTTCGCATCCATGATGCCCGGACGGAAGCGTCGCTGCTGTTGCTTGACCGGCTTTGCATCTGGCCGAATGTTGAGCTTGTGAAGGGCGACTTCGGAGTTTAGTCCTGGCATGTCTTCATAGCTCCAGACGAACACATCGATATATTCTTTGACAAGTTCCAGTAGCGATTCTCGCTCTTCATCTGTTAGGCTTTTACTGACGAAGATCGATTTTGGAGAAGATTTGCTGCCGAGGTTGACCTGTATAACCTCATCTTCGGTAGGAGGTTCTCTCTGTTCGAACCGCTTTTCCCATTGTGTATCCAGCTGTTGGGCCCACGGCTCTAACTCGAGGATTTCAGGAATGTCTTCATCTTCTTCGTAAGCATCGGCGAATGCCATATTGACTGACATGATTTGTCTGAATACGTCTCCGATGCTGGAATCCGAATCAGAAATTGGTGACCCGGTTGAACGTGAATGCCAGTCGCATTCCTCATCCGAACTTTCAGGGGTCATTGCGGGCGTAACATACCCTAATCCACATCGGGTCTTGCTGTCGTAATCCCGTGGTTTGCCAGCCGGGACTGGTGGCTTCAAAAGCAATCGTCAACCGGTGTCGTAGTTTAAGCCTGGCGTAGTCTCCATTTCATATCCCTATTTTTGTATGAGGTATTTGGATTGGGGGCTATAAGATACAGAGGCAGTCTCCCGGCATCTGATTCGAGATCGACCTTCTCTAGGGTGAAGTGCTGTGGGTCGTCCTTCCGACCGAAGATGATTGGATGGTCCCCTCCCTCGATTATGCGGTAAGCATCTTCCACTGGAGTAAGCTGGTTTGCGGTGTAGACATTTGTCACCTATGTGTGTAGGTGAGTGCCTATACCGTATTCCATAGAATACATTGTGCAAAGCTTATTAAGCTTGAGGTAGTTCAAAGATAGCCCTTTATTAATGAAGTAAGGTATCTTTTCTAGCGGGATTACATCATCTGCGGAGGGAACATCAGTATGGGCAGCCACATACTTGGCCAGCTCCGGTTCTTCTTCGGTTACCCCCTGTATAAATGAAGACTGAGAAGATGACCTGGGCAGCTTGATCATCAGGGGTTCTGTTGGTGGAGCCGAGCGTGGAGTTGTTGGCAAACTAGTGACCACCAGTTTGGTACTTGGTGCTGGGCAGGGAGTAGTTGGCTCGCTAGCGGCCGCAGACTTTGCATCGGGATGACGATTCTTCTTGGGAAGACATGTCATCATTGGCTTGTCAGAGGGATTGAACTTCTCTGCTTGTGGCTGGCTAACTCTCGGTAGCCTGATTGTCAATGGCTCCATTGTGGGTCTCGGCGCTTGGTCGGACCTTGGCAACCGGATTATCATTTGCCCTTCTTGTGCCGAGAGGCTGATCGCATCCTTATGCAGAGCGGCCGTAAGGGGTACAAATTTGCCAGGTTTACGAGGTTGAAGGTGGATCGTCAGAGGTTTTTCTGATCCTGAGGCTGTCTCAATTTGAGCTTGTACATCTTCATCCAGGTGCTTCTTCAACTTCTCGTATAGGCAGGAATCCGAGTAGTAGGATTCGACTCCTTTGAAGGGATCGATGTCGGCAAATTATGTCCTCACAAAGCCGTGTTTGTTGACATACTTGAAGCACTGGTGTAGCGTGGAAGGTACGATCATATAATCATGTATCCAAGGGCGCCCCAAGAGGATGTTGTAAGAAGTATCTGCATCTATGACATAACAGGTCACTTCTGATTGGAGATCGCCAATTTGGCACTTCAAGCGAATCTTCCCGATTGGGTAGCTCCTGCCCGAATTGAAACCGCTGATGGCGGTGCTTGTTGGCGTCAGAAGATGCATGAGAATGCAGAGATGATGTAGCAGACCCTTTGGGATGATGCTTATGGAAGAACCAGGATCAATGTGCATCCGGTCCACCTTTACGTTCCCGATGTATCCGGTGTAGTATAACGGACGATCGTGCAAATTAATTTTGATGATCATATCCTGTGGAGTGAAGACGATATTAGGCATTGCTCCTGTGCAAGCGCTATCTTGGAGATTTGTAGGCGGGCTCTCTCCTGTGAGGTTGACCTGGGCCATATACGCGTCGGCATTTTGGAGTGCATCGCTCAAAGCTGCACGAACATCCTTCGAGAGCCTCAGGAGCTCATATAATGACAATTTGGCTGGTGTATTGGCCAACTGCGCAAAGATGTCGAAGTTGTAGGGCCTCTCCAACCCTTGAGGTGTCTCTTTTCGGAGGGATTTGTCAAAGTGAGTCTCCTTCGGCCTAGGCTTGTCGGTCGTCGGAGGCTGAGAAGGCCCTGGGGCGTCAGCAGTAGCTGGCTGATGATCTTCAGTTGAGTTCTCAGCTACGGGTTGGGATTATGTACCAGATCGGGTAACGACAGTCGTGACTTCTTCGACATCTGCCGAGATTGTGCGGCAGGATCTGACTTTTCCACTCTTTTTCTTGCGAATGGAAGGTGGTATGGACTGAGTCACTTCAAGTACCCGGTCCGGATGGACCCACATGATCTCTCCCCGTGATGTGGTGAGGGGCACTAGACCAGCAACCTGATCCCGAAGAGGTGGATGATTAGCAATCTCTATTGTCGCCAGAGGAATAGGTTCCACCCCGTCTTGAGTCTCTGTTGGAGGGAAGCTGCCGAATTGTAAGGACACCATGTTGGCCGCTACGATTACCTCCTCGAAATCGATGGCCAGAGCGTTCGAATCGATGAGATGTTGGATGTATCGCTTCAGTTGGTAGTAGTCGTGCGTAGCGTGTGGACGTAGCGATGGTAATGACAGTACTTCGGGCTCTCCATTTCTGCCAGTCGAGGTTCCCGTCTTGGTGGAGGGAGATAAATTCTGTCTCCTTGTATGAGCATGTCCAAGATGGGCTTGACGTGACCGTCCTCGAAGGAGTAAGTGATTTGCGGCCATTGTTTGTCTGCCGGTTTTGACTCAGGTTTCTGGGCTGTGTCGGCCACCATAGCCTGCTTACCCCTGTTGTCCCGATTGTTGGAGGGGCTACCCCCATTGTCGTTGTTGGTATTAGGACGCTTACCCTTATTTTCTCCGTCCGAGATGTGCAATCCCAGTTGGCGAGCCTTCTTCAACCGTTCTTCGGCGCTAGTGGCACTGATGATAAACGTCTTCCAGTCCTTAAATTGGCTTTCGCCCATCCAGAGACTGATTGTTGGGAGCAATCTCTTTTGGCAAATTTTAATCAAGGAGGAATTCGGGTTACCAGACGGCAATTTTATTGCGGTTTGGCGAAACTGCTCAATATAGTTCCTTGTCAGCTCTTTTTCCCCTTGGACGACGTCCATGAGGGTGTACATTGTGATGTCCTGTCCTACTTCGTAGAATCTCTCCAAGAACATGCGCTTAAAGCTGGCAAAGGAGTGGATGCAGTTGTCTGGCAGGTTGCGATACCAGTCGAAGGAGACTCCTTTCAATGCCCCAATGAATAATCGTATGAGGATGGCATCGTCATGGGACAGATGGTCGGTGGTGACCTCGAAGTAAGTGATGTACCGACTTGCAGAGGTCTTGCCATCATAAGGATTGATGTTGAACGGCTTATATCTTGGTGGGAAGGGGACATCCCTCCATGCAGCAGGGTATGGATGCCGTATTCTGAGGTCTTGAGAGTTTTCTCAGGCGTAAAACATAGCTCGGAGCTCTTGGACCTCTCTTCTTGCTTCCCTGGCCTCGTCCACAGCGGTGGGAGCCGTCGTTTCAGGAGGATTATTGTCCAGGTTCGGTGTCGCTGAGTTCGAGTCCGCATTGACTGCGGGACCCACGCTTGTTTGGCCAGGCATCCCTTCTTGCAGAGTTAGAAGGGCCGCTTTGATCTCATCTACATACTTGAGCAAGGCATGCAGTATGGCCTCCAGAGTGTCGATGCATTGGCGATCACTGGAACCACTTTGATTGCTGTCCGTCATGAACACCGTTCTTACATGAGGAGAGATGGAAGGAATGGTGGAGGACGTGCCCTCTGAGTCATACCCCTGTACCGAGAAGTCATTGGGGTATGTGGAAATATTTTCCTCTGGTTCGGACTTAGATGGAATAGTACTCCCAACTTCAGAGCTTGCTTCGTCTTGGGAGTCGTGGACGTCCTCGGGGATATCGACATCTACTGTGTCTGACGGGAGAGTTGCTTCCTCGGGCTCATCTCCTTGGAACATCGGATTATCGTGGATGTTCTGAGGAGTGCTACCCCCTGCTTCAGTGATCCCCACCGGTGCGGATGATGAATCTCTTGCTGTTGCAAATTTCGTCTTTGAACGAGTACCTTGGAATACTCCTGTGGTGGACAACCGTTTAGACGATAGTTTCTTAGTCGTAGTGGTTGAAATCTTCGGGCTAGAAATGTTTTCTTTCCTCTCCCATCAGCGGGGATTTTCTGAGTGGAGTTGCAAGAGACAACGGAAGGTGCTTCGTCCTCTGAGCTTGGTCGTTGCAGCCTTTGGAAAATAGATTGCCGGTCTTCTCTTGCTGTCGCGTTGTTGCAACAGCAGTTGACAATGATTTGAGTGCAGTGATGTCCGTGGGAGGAATCTTTGCATGTCGGGGACTCTTCTCTTTCCTTACGTTTGTGGAGGATAACCTCACGCAAGTCAGACGGGTCTGGAACGACCATGTTTGCTCCCTGGGTTTTGGAAGACTTTTGGGAACCACTTCGTCCGCTTTCCGCCGGGGGCTGGACTCGAGTGGCTCTATACAACTTCCCATCAGAGGCCCGCATAACGGTATATGGAGCGCTCGGATGGTCAGAGGTTAGGACAGCCGACTGAGCTTGCCAAGCTCGCGCTGCCCTTGACTTCTTCACTTGAGCGCCCGAAGGCGTATAGTAGAAAGAGTCAGAGTGAAGCTGTAGAGAGTTAGATATCTCTTGGGCATATGAGAGATCAGGACCATAGGAGAGGCGATCGAAGAATGAGCCTGAGCTGCGTGAAACAGGCAGTATACGGCTGGAGTCAACAGTCTTCATGCAGCTGGCAGTTGTGGCCGCATAGGCTTTTTTCATGCGGCTGGAAGTCTCGGCCGTATATGTTTTCTTCATACGGCTGGAAGATCTGGCTGCATAGGCATTCTTCATGCGGCTGGCAGTTTCAGCCGCATGAGCATCATGCATACGGCTGGTAGTCTTGGCCGCATGAGTGTTCGGCTTCCTCTTAGAGCACATAGAATCACTCTTTGTCCCTGCAAGTCCAGCATCATAGTGCTTTCCTCTGCCGGACTTGGGGACAACAGAGTCCTCTATGGCTTGAAGTGGGGCTGCATGAGAATCGCCTTCGCCGTCTTGGGTAGCAGAGAGTACTCCGTCCAGGGCTTGGGGAGGAGCAAATGATTTTGGCCTCCACTCCCTGCGAGCCTTCTCTGTACGGGTTTGCTTCTGGACCGTGCCAGCGCTCCCGTCGGAGAGCATTTCTTCAAATGCCTGTTGGTCGAAGCGGACGACCATCTTCTGTTGCGTGGAGCCAAGTTTGGCTGCATCCGATTGCGTCACCAACTCCTCAGCCATGGAGAAGTTTGTCCCCAGCAGAGTCGCCATCGTGTTTGCCATAAAATATAAAAGAACAGAACAATTATCGAAGGACTGGACTTTTACTTCACAATACAAACTCGCTTGTACAAAGAAAGCCTAGGGACGAAAACCTAGGTACAACAATCTAAGTACAATTATTTATTTTAGATTCTGGGGGTGACGATAGAGGCTCGGGAAAGCGACGGCCGCTCTGCCTTACTCCTTGGACGATCGGGTGCAGCCTTGGCTCTGTAGAAGAACTGCTTGGCGTTGATGAAGAAATGCTCTCCTTTCGATCTTTGTATATTCTCTCTCTGGCTCTCTGGATCTCAGTGTCTTCTTTTTCAAATAAGAGAATCTCTTTTTTCGCAAGGAAATGGTACCTTGCTATTTATTAGAGTGGGGGGGGGGCATCACTAGGGTTTGCAATGATTGCCCATTCTCAAAAGTCGGCAGCTAAGGATCAATGAATCTGGGCCGTTCATCTTGAATATAATAGATTTGAGAAATTAATATGATTGTATCAAATCTTTTATGGGTAATTAATAATGATTGACATAAATCCTCATGATTTCTCATGCCAATCTCGGATTTCCCGCCACGTGTCATTGATTTGCTTGATTGCAAATGATCTGATTTGATCCCAATATTTTATTGGGATTTGTTGATAGATTTCGATCGATTTGATGCCACGTGTCCCACTATCATGCCACGTGTCTTAATTGCGAGCCACTGAGGAAATCAGAGCTGCATGAGGATTGCTCCCCATTGAGCCGCATAAGGCTGGCCACGTGTCAAGGCTGCTTGGGAGTGGCCCCTGAACATTTGAACCGTATGGTGATGATCTGAGCCGCATGAGCGTAGATGACCACATGATGGGTGGCTTCTTAGTGAGCCGCATGAAGATAGTCCTAGTGAGCCGCATGGGGTAGCCTCTGCCTGAGCCGCATAGGATAGCTTCGGTCTGAGCCGCATGGGATAGCTTCGGCCTGAGCCGCATGGGTGGTCTCTACTTGAGCCGCATGCGACTGTCCACGTGTTAAGGCCGCATGAAGGTTTCTGGATTTTGGGAGATTATGTCAGAGATTTTCTTCGTTTCCCTAGGAGTCTGCCATTATGACGGAGTCATAATTGTATCTTTGTGTCAGAGCTGTCATTTGTCAGAGCTGTCAGCCGTCAAGGCATTTAATACAGTAAAGGACAAAAGAAAGAGCTGTTTGCAGGCCACGTGGCTCCTCTCTGAGCCGCATAGAACTTTTTCGAGCCGCATAGACGCTTGAGCCGCATGGATCCCTGAGCCGCATGGGGCTCCCTGGCCGTATGGATCTTTCTTTATTCTTTTCCATGCTTCTACAGCTGGCATGTATACGTACCTAGTCCTATGTATTTTGGGACTGGGGCGTTATATACTCCTCGTGTCCCAGATGTATCATGAGCAGGTCCACCTCAGATCCCTGAGGCACCAGAGGCGGGTCCATTCCGGGCCTCTATCATGGACAAGCAAAAATAGAAGGAGGTTCATTTCGACAAACCTCTCAGAAAGGATCCGACAATCGGGCCTATCAAGCCCTACAACTTCGATATTCTAGCGCAGCTGGCTAATACTCCGGCTAGATTATCACTTTTTGAGCTCCTCCGTCTCTCTAAGGAGACCCGAGATGCGCTCAGTGAAGCTTTACAGAACGTTAAGTCCTTCCTCACCCAGGTTCGGCTATCGAAAGTGGATCCCGCAGCTTGTCTACATTGCCACAGCGTGGTCGAAGTGATTCCTAGTATCACTTTCACCCAGCAAGACATGCTGCTAAAGAATAACTGGCACAACCTTCCCCTGTATTATACAGGGTATGTCGGTGCCATTAAGGTCGATCGCATCCACATCGACCCAGGTTCCTCTTTGAGCATTATCCTAAGAAGCCTGCTTCAAACTTTAGGGGTTCTGATGCATCGGTTGACAGCCTCGAACACAACAATCAGTGGCTTCAACGCGGAAAAGAGCGAGCCCTTGGGAAAAATTTGCCTGAAATGTCAGATCGGTGACCTTCATACTGAAGTGACTTGCTATATCATTGATACAGACATAAATTACAACATGCTGCTGGGGTGACCATGGACCCATGAGTACATAATTGTCCCTTCTACCCTACATCAGTGTATGAAATATGCGGCCAACGACGGGACTATCAAAACAAAGTTTGCTGATATCGACCAGTTCTAAGGACTTGAAGCCTACTGTATGGATGCTGATCTGTACAAGTCAGTCCCGTAGGATGACGACAACAATGATGTTGACGATGAGGCAGAGACAGCTTCAGAAAGCACAACAGTGGCCGAAGAACCTTTAAACGTTCGACTGAAGGGGAGGCCTCCAAAGGTGTCAGCGCCTCTTGTTATTAAGCTTCGGGGCAAAGCTCTGTCACGCCCCGATCCCGCTAGGGTCGTCCGTCTTGCTTGGATCCCTGCGGGATCGATCGTCCTCGCTAAGGCGTGATGCCGTGCAAGCCTAAGTTGCGCTTGCACAAGGCCATGTACCTGCACAAAAACAACTAGTCAAGCAAAACACACGCACGCACCCATTAGTTAAGCAAAATACACGCACGTACCCATTCATTGCAGAAAACCAAATATTGGACACAGAGATTTGAAATGAAAATACTCATTTTATTGATAACTTGATAGGAATACAAGTACAAAGCTTTGCGAACTCAGATTTGCCTTATAATTTGGCTACATGATTCTCTTTGAAACACTCTTTTGAAATTAGCCACAATGCCCATACATGATATCCCTTTATTACAAGCTGGAATTGAAAGACACCTTCAGAAGGAAAAGAAACTTGAACTTGACTTGAAATAAAAAGTAGCTTCGAGGCGATCCACAGCTCTACTGGGCTAGACGAGCTTCGGTGCCTCACTTGAAATCCCCTTGTCTCCTTTTGCTTTCTGAAAAGGATGCCCACAACTTGGGTCAGCACACGTCATGTACTGGCGAGCGGCTTTTGGCCCGAACTCGCAAATCTCTGCACTAAATCAATATGTTGAGCTAACATTTACTAGTGATCTTTCTACTTGTCTAGGTTCTTTTTAACAATTCATAAGAACATGACAGCAGAATATAATTCATGGCGACTTACCCTCGTCGGCAGTCATCCCTGTACAAAACCACGTTAGCACAATTTGCATAATGAGTAATTCATGATTCATTCTTGCAGATATTGAAGTTGTCATTCGGGTCATGCAGGTGGACTATTCTACATGTTGGTCCATGGGTCCGCTGTGACATCTTTGGTTCAGCTCGTCGCTAAGGACTCAGATATCGGCTACCCTTTTAACATGGGTTTCTTTTACCCAGGGTGCTCATAATCTCTCCTAGGCTGAGTGGTTCCAGGTGCCCCCAGATACCACCCGAGAGATAAATAATTCCTTGTATACAAGTTGTCCGAGACCAAACACATGCTCTAGCCGTTCTATCAGATGAGACACACTTGGACTTATGCACAGATATACGAACGTTTATTTCGTGCCTTCAGATTCATCTCAATACATACAAGTTCGTCTGTACATATCTACATTTTCAAGCATACTGGTGACAAGCAAATGATCATTCTTATCGGGCAGATAGAGTAGCAACACATATTCTTGCATTTGATTCAATTCAATTATCTTCTCTTATCTTTTGTTTGGGTATCGTTGATCATCGGGACAAGACAACAGAGTGGACTAGAGATCATTTTTCTTAGGCGTACAGATCAATGTTTGTTCGGTTGAAGCAACTCACCAAGATGAATCTTAGTTGAGAGAAGGAGGGACTTCACGCGCCGTTCACGAACAATTCACGCGGCCTACATTAGCACCAATAGTTGATTAGCATACTTCGTTTCTATCTCTCAAGATTCGGAATAAATGCGAAATACGATAAAAGCGAACAATGAAAACCAATCATCGAAAACTAACACAAAAATGCATTCATCAAAACCAAGCAGCGAGAGAAAACATTCAGCAAAATGCTTGGATTCATTTCAATAGAAGCCAATCCATCAATTGGAAAGGTTCATTGCATTTCATCCGTGATCAATCGATACCGGCAAAGGTTTCACCAAATACTCAGTTCATGACTGAGTCAACATGCCGTAGCTATTACATAGTGGACTGCGAGGAGCGGGGCACTACATAATAACCCACTAAGAAAAAGTTGTCCTCAAAACTTAAGAAATAAACTCACCTCCACTATTGTTGCATTCTGGATCAAGCAACGTGGAGAGATTGTAGACACGCGCATTCGTCGTGGTGTTGGCATTCTGCAACTGTTGATTGTGCGGATTATCTCGGAGTGGCGGTGGGCCTGGCAGCTGCCCACGGTCTTCATTATCTTCTCTATTTCGATTTCACTTCGGACAATTTTTGATGGCGTGACCTTGTTGGCCACAACAAAAACAAGCGTGATTTGCGGCACGACAGTCCTCCTTGGTGTGTCCATGCTTTCCGCAGTGACTGCATACCAAACCTTTCGCATAGCGACAATCGTCATTCGTATGTCCTCGTCGACCGCAATGGGTACAGATTATTTTATTTCGTGGTTCCCCATCGGTCTTTTTCTCTCTGTCATTATATCTCTTGGCGGGCTGATTCCGACTGTACTGCACTTTATTGGACGCCTTCTTCAGGCAGAACTGTTCCACCTGTAGCGCCGTCTCAATGGCCTGAGAATATGACCCACATTCTCGATTCAGTATACTTAATTGGATGTCGTCATTCAGACCTCCAATAAATCGATTTATGCGAGTCTGCTCGGTAGGAAGCATAACTGCAGCAAAATTTGCTAACTTGGCAAATTCAGACTCATAGTCCTCCATGGACATATCCCCCTGTTTCAGTGTGATGAAGTCATCCTCCATCTTCTTGCTCATGGCTGGAGGCAGATATTGATCCAGAAATGCCTTCTTTAACAAGGTCCATGAAATCGTTCCATTCCTAGCCGTTGCGAGAAGCGCCGGCTTCTTCGCCTTCCACCAATCCTTCGCCCGCAGCCGTAGGAGCATAACGGCACAAACTACCTTTTTGCTACTTGGAACTCCTATGAACGCGAACAGACTCTCCATTTTATCAATCCAGTCCATCACCTTATCGGGTGATGTCCTGCCTTCAAATTCCTGAGGTTTCGCGTCTAAGAAGTCCTTTGGCTTAAAGGAAGTGTGCCTTCGCGTTGGCTGGGGCTCATCAACCCCCACGGGCTCAATCTCGGGCATTTCCGTTGGTTTAGTCGCTGCGGTGGTACCTCGATTTGCCGCAAGCGCCGTGACAATTTGAGTCAAGGACTCCAACTGTTTCTTCTGGGCCTCTATTTGGGCCTGTTGTAATTAATTATTTTCCTCACTGTCCTGCCTCTGCAGTTCCAACATTCTCATGATCCGTTCAATCGGATCGGTCGAGACAGCAGGTCGAGTAGGGGCCATTTCTCTACAAAAGAGTATAACTTCTGTCAGTATCATAAAATATTATGGACTTATTGTATGGGGCATTGGTTTTCATAACTCAAAATTGGGACACTTTTAAAAGCCGTCAAAGTACTTTATATACTTTTTCAAAATCGATATTTGTAAGAGGCCAAGGACGTAAAACCGTGCTTTGGTACCACTTTGTCACGCCCCGATCCCGCTAGGGTCATCCGTCTTGCTTGGATCCCTGCGGGATCGATCGTCCTCGCTAAGGCATGATGCTGTGCAAGCCTAAGTTGTGCTTGTACAAGGCCATGTACCTGCACAAAAACAACTAGTCAAACAAAACACAAGCACGCACCCATTAGTTAAGCAAAACACATGCACGCACCCATTCATTGCAGAAAACCAAATGTTGGACACAGAGATTTGAAATAGAAATACTCATTTTATTGATAACTTGATAGAAATACAAGTACAAAGATTTACGAACTCAGATTTGCCTTATAATTTGGCTACATGATTCTCTTTGAAACACTCTTTTGAAATTAGCCACAATGCCCATACATGATATCCCTTTATTACAAGCTGGAATTGAAAGATACCTTCAGAAGGAAAAGAAACTTGAACTTGACTTGAAATAAAAAGTAGCTTCGAGGCGATCCATAGCTCTACTGGGCTAGACGAGCTTCGGTGCCTCACTTGAAATCCCCTTGTCTCCTTTTGCTTTCTGAAAAGGATGCCCACAACGTGGGTCAGCACATATCATGTACTGGCGAGCGGCTTTTGGCCGAACTCGCAAATCTCTGCACTAAATTAATATGTTGAGCTAACATTTACTAGTGATCTTTCTACTTGTCTAGGTTCTTTTTAACAATTCATAAGAATATGACAGTAGAATATAATTCATGGCGACTTACCCTCGTCGGCAGTCATCCCTGCACAAAACCACGTTAGCACAATTTGCATAATAAGTAATTCATGATTCATTCTTGCAGATATTGAAGTTGTCATTCGGGTCATGCAGGTGGACTATTCTATATGTTGGTCCATGTGTTATCCCCATGATTAGCCGCTGTGACAACTTTGGTTCAGTTCGTCACTAAGGACTCAGATATCGTCTACCCTTTTAACATGGGTTTCTTTTACCCATGGTTCTCATAATCTCTCCTAGGCCGAGTGGTTCCAGGTACCCCCAGATACCACCCGAGAGACAAATAATTCCTTGTATACAAGTTGTCCGAGACCAAATGCATGCTCTAGCCGTTCTATCAGATGAGACACACTTGGACTTATGCACAGATATATGACACGTTTATTTCATGCCTTCAGATTCATCTCAACACGTACAAGTTCGTCTGTACATGTCTATATTTTTAAGCATACTGGTGACAAGCAGATGATCATTCTTATCGGGCAGATAGAGTAGCAACACATATTCTTGCATTTGATTCAATTCAATTATCTTCTCTTATCTTTTGTTGGGGTATCATTGATCATCGGGACAAGGCAACAGAGTGGACTAGAGATCATTTTTCTTAGGCGTACAGATCAATGTTTGTTCGGTTGAAGCAACTCACCAAGATGAATCTTAGTTGAGAGAAGGAGGGACTTCACGTGCCGTTCACGAACAATTCACGAGGCCTACATTAGCACCAACAATTGATTAGCATACTTCGTCTCTTTCTATCAAGATTCGGAATGAATGCGAAATACGATGAAAGCGAACAATGAAAACCAATCATCGAAAACTAATACAAAAATGTATTCATCAAAACCAAGCAGCGAGAGAAAACATTCAGCAAAACTCTTGGATTCATTTCAATAGAAGCCAATCCATCAATTGGAAAGGTTCATTGCATTTCATCCGTGATCAATCGATACCGGCAAAGGTTTCACCAAATACTCAGTTCATGACTGAGTCAACAAGCCGTAGGTATTACATAGTGGACCACGAGGAGCGGGGCACTACAAGCTCTACCTTCGCCTCTAGTGACGATGGAAGATGGTCAGGAGCCTATATGAATGAAGTTACCCCGGAGGTCCCCAAGGCCGACTATGAAGGCGCAAGTGTATCCGACCACTATTCCCTTGATGGTCAAGCTGAAACGGAGGCGTTCTCCTTCTCCTCCGGTGGCAGCTCTAGCCCTCACTGACGAAGAGCTAGAATATTATGTCTGCGCCAACACAGAGGCCCACTCTTTCGACGATGTAATCCTTCGGGACAAGATATCCCACTTCATTAACAGAAAGTTGTCATCGAACTACTCTGGATCATGCTGGAACACCAAATATTTCTTGGACAATTCTCTGTGTAAACTAAAGATGCAAGTAACAACTGCCAACCATGTGAGCCGAGTTGTCCCTGCCCGAGGCACCTACTTCGTAGTTCCAGCCAGGAGAGGAACCCATTATATTCAGTCGATTGGAGCATCCGTAGCGAATAACTCCTGAACACCCAGACCTCGATAGCGACAAAATGCAGTTCTACCGCTACACGGTGCAGGCCAAAAACCTTATCCAGAAGATGGGCTACGACCTGAATAGCAACAAAAGGCTCAATTATGGCAAAGGTCGGCATCTTTCTTTATGGATTCGCGCTCCAAAGAGAAAAGATGAAAACTACTACCAACGCACTCATCAAGGACTGGGGTACATTACACCTATGACCACCTCAAAAGAAGAAGTCATGAGAAACTCACACTCTTTTGACTCTTCAACTCGGAACTCCGATACCGGCATGTGTCAAGTCTTTAAGAAGATTTTGTCTGCTAACATGATCACCAATCAGTTAACCGTCAAAGACAATCAGCACAGGCGGTTACAAGGGTTAGAAACGTTAGATGAAAAGCGTTTGCTCGCGTAACAAAGGTTTGAGCTTTACCAAGTTTGCATCTCTGGGGCCTTCAACAAAAAGATCCGCGAAAGATCCTATCAGGTGGGCGACCTCGTCTTGGCAGTACGGAGACCGTTGGTGATGACCCATAAGACGGTTGGAAAGTTCGAGGCCAAGTGGGAAGGACCATTCGTCATAGAAATAGTGTACTCTAATGGTGCTTATTGGCTAGCTAAGCCTAATGGGGACTTACTAATGATGTCCACCAACGGCAAATTTCTAAAGAAGTATTATGTCTGAAGACAGAACCAGCATAGGTACCCACATCCCCTGAAAAGGGTGCCCATAAGTTCTGGTAAGGGGATATCTTGCTCTCCCTCCTATATATTCTCTCAAGTAGATGAAGCATTTTACATCCACATTACCTCTGGATTACGCCTCTACACCTGGATGACGCGACTACCATGTCCATATTACTTCTGAGTAGTCGTTCTTCTCGTATCGGTTGTATGATTATCCCAGCGGTCTAGAAAATAGTTCACGTCCATATTACCTCTGGATTGTTGTTCTATACCCTGACAAGGATCAAGCCTACCACGTCCATATTTCCTCTGGTCAGGCAAATCCATTATGAAGACTCCCTCTCTATTTTGAAGACAAAAGCAAAAGAAATAAGAAAGCTTCTACATATAAAAATATGTGGCTACAAAGACCTATTACAGACTCTTCATAGTTACATGCACATAAGCCAATAAAAAAAAGAAAAAAAGAAAAAAGAGCTAAAATTGTGGTACAAGCTCTCAGTAGCACGGGACGAGGCGGTGACATAGCCAATCACTTCCTGGTCAAAAGGAAGCTACCGCTCGAAGCTGCTACTGGCCCGAGCCGGGGATGAAGACTAGCACAGGACTCCCCTATCTCCCCAGCTGGCCAGAGAGAGCAACCAAAACAGCAGGCCTTGCCATTCCTCGGTCAGCATGGCAACCAATGCAAAGTCAAGAAGCTAGGGTTCGAGACACTATTGACACCTACGATATCCAGGACAGAGGACGCCTCGAGATCCAGTAGTAGTTCTACTATAGCTCCTTTGGATAAAAAGATTTGCCACCGACGGCCGCCTCAAGCAAACTCCAGGATCACCAGGAGCCGAACATTAGGCAAGCAAGGCCATTATTGAAGTAGCTGAGTCTTCTTTTGAAGGAGGACAGTCCTTTATGTAGGCTGTTTGCGTAGTCCAAGTACGAGCTAGACATCGGTCATAAGAAAGCTTACAAGTTAAGCTAACACTCCACTCCATGATAGATAACAGTACTACGAGTGACCAAAGGAACGTGACTCTGAATCTCCTCTGCTAAAGAGATTCATGATCCCTGCAGAGATGCAAGAGGCTCTAATATCAAGAAGCCATCAGGATCCCATGCTCTAAAATGATGACTCAGGATAATTAATGCTAAGAGCTAGGCGTGACACCAGCCATCACCCAGCTCATACGGTCCTGACACTTTTTCATGCTTCTGTTCAAAGTATCCCGAGCTTGACTCAAGTTTGGGACACTTTGAAGGGGGTCTTGCAGAAGCATGAAAAATCTCAGCTGAAGACATCCCTTCGCCAAAGCGCAGAAGATGCAAAAGACTCAGGCTCAGTACTAAAAGACAAAACAGAAGAGATAGAGAGAAGTCCCTTTATTGTTATGTCTACCAAAGTCTAATACAAACACATCAGGACTATACATAAGGGACTAATTCTGTTTTTCTATAAATGATCTAGTATAGATTCGACAGAAGCCTAGAGGGATCTACAAGGGATGCAGTATTCATCGAAGCGCAACCTTCTTTCTTTTCGAAACACACGCTTGAAGATTGACCTCCACCGAAGCATGTTCTAATTTTTTTGTGGGTGCAGCCTCTCAGAAGCATATCAGTAACTCAGTACTTTGAAGAAGCTAGAGCCTTCGAGCCAGAGGCGCAGCTACCTGCCTGTGCCAACCTCCGAAACAAGATGGTGGTAGGCCCCTTCCTCTTTTTTTTATTTCAAAAGCCAGTGTCTTTACTCCAGACGTGCAGCTACCTACCTGCGCCAATCTCAGACACGTAAGGGTGGCATATCCTTCCCTTCGCAGCCAACGCCTTCACTGTTCAAGGCACAACTACTTACCTACATCCGTATGAGGCGCAGGATGTTGATATGCTCACACCATCTCTATTCCTATGGCGCAGTCGTCTGCTCCGGATCAGAAGCTTAAGTCACTTCTCTATAAGAGACTTGGAAACTCCCATCGCAACCAATATAAGTCAACCTGTTGCTCCAAAAGCACAATAACCTCGCCAACCTGAAGCACAAGCCTACTTGTCCCTAAGCACAGTGACTCCGGTAGCCCGAAACACAGCTTCATAAGTTGCTCTATATGCACAAAAGTCTCGTCGTTATTCGAAGCCAAGTCCACTCGTCGCCTAAAAGCACAGAGGTTCCGTCGTCTCCAGAAGCACGATCTACTCATCGCCCTAGAAGTACAACAGCAGTTAGTCCTCACTAGAGGCGCAGGAAGCATGGGTCCACCCCAATTGGTTTGTTTAAACTTCTATTACAGAGAAGATTGGGATGAAATCATGATTGATATAATATTAGATTGATTTAAATCTTAGATGATGATTAGTTAGACTCCAAATCTAGGATAAAATCCCAAGATTTACTCGGCTGTACTCAAAAAAGCAAATTAGCACATGCCACATGTCACCTCCTTCGGTTATGTTTATAACCACCAAAGATCTCGTTTGAGAAGAATCTCGATGTCTGCCACATATCAGCACCACAGAAGTCCGTACCGTGTAATGATGGCAGATTCTTTCATATCTCAGGAATCCTAATGCACATCGCATATGTGCTTGGTTCTCTATAAATAGAATGAGTTCTTCTTCCACCCAAAAAGCAATGAAAAGAGAGAAGGAACATTAACAATCGACAATCTTCAAAGGAGAAATGATCTCTATCCATGAAGAGCCGACCACCCTCATCCACCTATCAACCAAAGAACCAACCAACCAACCATCTTCAAGGGATCTTCTCTTCCAGACAGCCTCTTGATTGTGACCCCAGAGTCCCATCAAAGGTGCCAGAGGGCCATAGGAAGATTGATCTATCGTCAGATTATCAACGGAGTAAAGGAGTCACTGCAGTGCTCGATCTCCACCATGACACTTTTTCAGAAACCTCTTCTCCCTGTACTTCGAATATCCTATTTAGGACATCCTTCTTTGTACACAGATACCATATACGTTCAATAAAGCAAAAAGTTCGTTCAACCTTTTGTTACGTCAAACACCCCTAACTATTTAAGTCATCATTAGCCCCCTCTTGCCCCCTTTGTAGCAAACCCTAACCCTAGCTTATGTTCTTCCCTAAATTTGCTCCCTTTCTTTAAATTACCTCCAAATTGAACCAAATTAGTTTCGTTGCACTACTTTTGTGAAAAAGAACTCTCTATTGGCTAGCTAGCAAGGATTGGGAGCATTTGACCATAGGCAATTATTGTTAAAGCTTTTCAAAAGGCTATTTCATTAATATTCCAATTCTTAATAGGTATTAATTCTAAGCCCTTTTAATCCTGATTTTGCTCTATAGATGCATCCATTTAGGGTCCCTCTAGCCCTAGGCTGAATTTGGGTTCGATTCGTGTCCATTTGGTATGCGTATCGGAGAAGTATCGGAGTGTTGTGTAAATTTTTGGTGAAATACCACATAAAAATCTTTGTTCATGTTTTTCAAAACTAATTTCATGATTTGGTAGTTGTTAATGTTTAGATCTCATTTCCTTATGACTGAGTCAATTTTGGACACGTTTAGTATCGTATTTTGGACACGGGGATGCCCGTACACGCTGTAGTGCATTGCCCTGCTTCTACGAGTCTCGTACTCATTGGACATGACACGTGGACACGTGAAACTTGGTGGACACGTGGGGGTATTGTCTGTCAGCTTGCCTACGAAGTCTGAGATGATTTAGTGGTGAGATAGATGAGATATCTTCCTCGCAGTGGTCACACACTAACACGCACACGCGAGAAACCCTCTCTGTTACGGGCTTCGACACGACACTGTACACCATGTGGACATGATGCTGTGACACTAACACTTGCCCCTATACCTCTCCTACCTTCGAACATGACTATATGGTGTTTGATTGGACACACAGTGTCCAATCCTTCCCGACACACATCACACACACTGCCTGTAATGCCCCAGTCCCAAAATACTTAGGACTAAGTACGTCGACGTGCCAGCTGCATACATATGAAGTAAACTCCAATATATAGAACCATCGTATGTATACATAAGCTGTAAAGTGCAGTAAACTACGATACTAATCTGAACCACAAATAAAAAAGAAAGAATTTATATTAACTCATAAATTATCATTTACAAATCGTTGGGCGGAGATAAATTCACTACCAACTAAAAAGAGAATAAATACATAACAAATAAATTTGTCGAGCGATGCGAAGGCGATCTAAGTGCAATCACCTCGGAGGAAGAGAGTAAAACATGGCCTTGGCTAGAGCGGCTGTGAAACATGACAAAGGCACACACCTGGAGAGATCACCAGGTCCTCAGAGGGACGTAACAAGATACAGGAAGAATATGCCATAAATACTGAATATAAATTATGTTATAACGTCATAAAGTAAAAGTAAAGTATCCCAACCATAACACGGCCCAATATCGTATCATCGAAACAGTAGACTACCCCTACAACCAAACAAGGACATGGGGTAGCATACTATTTTGTGATGTGACACTGTCCCGTGTAATGACTAGAACGAAGTGTGACATGACATTAACTAAGGTTACCTAACCAATCTAGTATGCAATTTAGAAGACATCTCGATGTATGGGCAGGTGAAGGCTGACGCCCCCAAGACTAACTCACGACACACACACACGTCAAGTACCAATACTATCAGCCGACATAACTCGAGGCTAGCGACCCACGTAACCCATCAATCCACATAGCTCGAGGCCAGTGACCGTCGCGACACAACTACCGTAATATGCAGTTACTACGGCTTTTGGATTTGGGTAGCCCATACATCTAACTGTCTTCACCCTCCTAAGGGTCACTGTCAAAAGGTAGTCCGGTAAGACTAGGTCCACATACATATTAAAATACAAGCAAGAAAAATAATTGAAAGCAAAATAAAGTAACTATAAATAGCAAGTCATGGATCCAACTAAAAATAAACATAAAATAAATATGCAGTAATCAAATGAAGAACATGCAACTAATTATAAACAGTAAATAAGATACGGTATCTTGCCTAGTGTGTTGTCGGATTTTGTGCAATGTACTGACATGTCCTGTTTTGTCCAATAGCCGTGGTCGATGTGAAGGGATCAGAATTTGCGGGATAATAGAACATATGGTCAGTCATGATCAAGACTTGACACTCGATGAGAATTTGAAAGATATATATACCACTTTAGAAAATATAATATTTTAAGACTAGGTTTTATTGGTAAAAAAATGTTTTTGGTAAAAATCATTTTATACTACCTCTAAGTTTGTCAACATACATTTTATGGATAGAAAACCATATCTTATTAGCAAAGATAATTTAGTTTTATATGGTTCTAAAACCATATTTTTCAAATATAATATTGATATATAATTGCGTACATATATTTATACAAGAATTTTGAAAAGATCCTTATATCTAACGGTAACCATGACAAAACAATTACTAATAATATGAGCTAGTAATAACCATTTTAATAAAATCCATAATAATAAATATGATAGTAAAAATTATATATATATATATATATATATATATAAAATTTTATTTTATTATTTTATTTTTTTTGGAACCCAGGAGCTTTATTGATGTATCAGGCGTAAAATGTCGAAGCCTATACAAGTAAGCGCGCCAAGCGCGAAAGAAAGCCCAAAAACTGAACCTAAAAAAGACCAAGCGCAACAAAAAGGGACATACGGACTAGAACAGCATCTGCCAGAAACCAGCATGAGCGTGAGAGCATCTACTGCGGATGTGATGACACTAACGGAGAACTTCCCTGAGGAGTTGTTGAAGGTTGTATTGGTGACCTTCGTATCGAAATTTGTTTCTGTTCTTCCAAAGCACCCAAATGCCGGCGGCTGCGACGATCTGATGACCATGAGAGGATCCCCAGCTGGCAGGAGATCGTTGAAGCTCCCAGTATGGGGTACCATGCCACATTGCTGATAAAGACTGGACCATAATTAGTTAGCGCGGTCGCCATAGAGATGATATGCTCTGATGTCTCTGATTGGTGGGAGGTGCAACAATGACACTTGGATGCTAAGCTATAGCCGATGGAAGTGAGGGAGTCGTCGGTAAGTAACTTCCGGTGATATGCTCTCCAGATGAGGATCGACCATTTGTTGGGGAGACAGGAGTGCTAAAAAGGAGCGATCAACGGAGCACGCGGTTCGGTATTTCTTGCCGTCGACTTGGCGGAGGCTGTCGTAAAGGAACCATTGGGCGTGAGGGACTACTGAAGGTTATCAGGGTTTTCTATTATAAAAGGTTCAGCAAGGTGGCAACCATAAAGGATCCTACGCCAGGATACAGAGGATCGATTGTTGGCGACGGCAGTCACGAGGTAAGAATGTGGAAAATATCTGGCCTTCATAAACCTAGTCCATGTGGAGTTGTCTGTCCGCAGCTTCCACCACAACTTCATGGAACATGCGTCGATGATGTGCGCCAGTCTAGAAAAGTTGAGACCTCCCGTATCGGTTGGTTTGGCCATCGTGTCTCAGCTGGCCCAGTGATGCTTGTCCTTGCCGTCTCTGTGCCCCCAAAAGAAGTTGGTGAAAAGGGATTCGATCTCAGAAAGGACTTTCTTGGGGGTGGCAAACTGCCAGGGTGTATATGGGGATGGAGGATAGGACATGCTTGATAAGGATCATCTTGCCACCCGGGGATAGGGTCGTGTTGTGCCAACCTTCGATCTTTTTTTTGATTTTGTTCACCAACCCCTCGAAGATGCTTGAGATCGATTTACCGTACACCAGTGAACATCCCAGGTAGGAGAACGGAGGGTATGCGGTGGTGAAGGAGGTTATGTTGGTGAGATTGGACGAATGATTCCGTTCGACGTTGTGGTGGGTGTAGATGAAAATTTTGTCAGCGTTGATACGTTACCCAGAGCATTTGGTATATTTTTCGAGAGTGCTGCGGATCACCTCCACCGACCCGATGTCTCCGGAAGAGAAGATGAGGATGTTGTCGGCATAGGCCAAATGTGTGATGAGAGGGCATCCCGCGGTGGCGTGATAGTGATAAAATCTGGGGGAGTTCACCATGTTGTTGAGGTTTCTGCTGAGCGCTTCGGCAGCGATGATGAAGATTGTGGCAAATAAAGGATCCCCTTGACGGACTCCACGACTGGATCGGAAGAAACCGTCAGTTTGACCGTTAATGATCGTGGAGAACCAAGAGTTGTTCACGGACCTGAAGATGATGTCGATCCAAGTCTCCGAGAACTCGAAGGCTCTAAAAACCCAAATTATGAATTACCAGTCCAGACGGTCGTAGGCTTTCTCCATGTCAAGTTTGATTGCGACGTTCCCTCCCCTGGATGGGAATTTCATGCAGGTGATCAACTTCTGAGCGAGTAAGATGTTATCGGTGATGTTCCGTCCGGGGACGAAGCCGCTTTGCTCCGCGGAGATGATCTTGGGGAGAAGAGTAGACATGCGGGTCGCGATGATCTTGGAGATGATTTTATTGGTGAAGTTGCATAGGCTGATCGGTCTGAAATTTTTGAATGTCTCAGGGTTGTCTTTTTTAGGGATCAGGATTAGGTTCGCCTTGGAGATGGCTTTGGGGTAGTTGGCTCCGACGAAAAATGCCACCGAGCTATCGTGGAAGTCAGGTCCAATAATCTTCCAACAAGAGCGAAAGAAACCTCCTGAGAACCCGTCAGGTCCGGGGGCGCTGTGCTCGTCGAGAGACCAGACGGCCAACTTCACCTCTTCTGGGGAGGGGGTTCAACAACGTGACGTTCTCCTGATCGTTGATCAGGCTGGGACCTGAGCCAGGAAAGCCTCATCTTTAACGACGTTTGTTTTGGAGAAGAGTTTGGTGTAGAAGTGAGCGACCGTCGTGTTGATGCTGTTTTGATCTTTGAGGAGGATGCCGTTGTCATCTGAGATTTTGTGAAGATTGAGCCGATTTTTGCGACCCTTAACACAAGAATGGAAGAATCCAGAGTTTCTGTCGCCTTCAGAATCCCGGGATAGCCTGGCTTTTTGCTTCTAGAATTCCGTCTCAATCTTCAGCCTGGACTTGAGAAGCGCTTTGGTAAGGTTCAGGGCAGTGCGAGCTTCCGGCGACCTGTTCTCGGTGAACAGGATCTCCGCACGATTGACGTCATCTTCTGCCGTCTTGATGGCTTGGAAAATATTACCAAAAGCGAGTCTGCTCCAAGTCGATAACGCGCTCTTGGTGGCTTTGAGCTTTACGGTGACGCGGATGAGGGGGTCTAGGTTGTTGATAGATCTCTACGCGTCTGCCACGATGTTTCTGAAATTGGGGTGATGTCTCCAAAAGTTCAGGAAGCGGAAGGGTTTTTTGATCTGGGCGGAGTTGCTGCTGGTCTCTCTCTCTCTCTATATATATATATTTCTACTTCTATCAATTATATCAATGAGTCATTTAATACTATAATAATAAACTTATATACAACAACTGAAACAACAACAAAGCAATATTAATAATAATTATAATAATTTATAATAAATATAATTTATGTATTCACAAACTCAAGTCATTACTCTTCTTTCGTGAGAGTCATCAGAGTAATAAATTGGTTCACATATAATTTAAAGTAGGGAGAAAAGGAAGGAAGAGAGAGAGAGAGAGAGAGAGAGAAAGAGAGAACACAAAGGGGGAAGAAGGAGGAGCGGGAGAGTGGGTGCTCACCGGGAGGCCGTGCGACACCGAAGGTCGACGGAGGGCACAGGGGTCTCATCTTGGCGTGGCGAGATCCGAAGAACGCACCAGCGGCGCTGGAGGCACCGAGACACCGCGGCGGCGGAGGCGGGGTGGCTACGCGCGAGCGCTGGCATGTCGAGGAGTGGCTGGCACTTTCCGAGATTTGCGGCGGCTCCGTCCGTGGAAGGTACGGGCGGGATCTGGAGATCGACGTGGTGGAGGTGAGTTTTTAGTTTATCAAATTTTTGATGGTGGTGGTGAGATTTCTAGGGTTTGGTTGGAGTTGGGGGCGGTCGGGGTTCAGGTGGTGAAATCTGGTAGTGGTGGTGATGGACTGGAGTGGCGACGGGTGCGGAAGCTCGTGGCGGGGCAGGGATTGGGTCTGGTTGCATTGGGTTTGGTGTCGAAAATGTCCGACACGGATGGTGTTTGTGTCCTACGAGGCACAGGGTTGATCAATGTTTAGGGTGGATGTCCGGGACTGTCGGACATGGAAAAACCATGTATTTGTACAAATAGAACTGTAGTAGAAACGGAAGACAACACGGACACGATGCATTGGGTGTGATAGAAAATTTATGGAGATGTTGGTGGAGAAGTCCATTGAAAAGTATATAATGAGCCTCTCCTTATATAGGAGGTGGGGCTCCTATATAGATAAGGACGAGGAGAGTTTAAATCCCTCTCTAGATAATTCACCATTTAATTTAAATTAGTTTGAAAAAACTAGCTCAATAATATCGTAATCACAATTTAAAACAAAATGAATTTTTATCTTTAATTTAAATTATAATCCGTAAATCAAATTCAAATCTAGATAATTCCTATCTACTATAAAATAAAATATTTTCCAAAATTTATCATAATTAATTGAATACAATTTAAAATATCTTTTTTTCCAAATAATAAAATATTAGCATTAATTAATTTCAAAATACCATTATATACATGAATTTAAATTCATGTACTATGCAAAATAATATTAATGTAAAACATCATTTTCGAAATCACCAATTATATTTGTATAATAAAAATAAAATAATCCCTTTTTATATTAAATTTATACTGTTTGCAAATCTCAACGCTACGCCCTTTTTTTCTTTTTTTACAACTTCAAGCAAATAAAAGTATTTATCATATATTTATAGTGAAAACTATACTCCTATAGAAATAAAATCTATAAATAAAAACGTTTTCTAAAACTATATACCACTCACATATTCGCACTCGATGAGCAAATACGAAAGCAAACTTGCATGCGACGTACAAATACGAAGTACAAAATCAATACCAAATTTATTTTTTTTTAAAATGTGGTAGAAAGTTAGGGGGGTTACACTGCCCTATACCCAGTTCTAATTCTGCTTGACACTTTCTATTTGACACAGTCTGGACACGAATTCGTGGACACACTGGACACCCCTTGCTGACACACATCGACACACACACCCCTTTGTACCTACTTATCATGTTCACAGATGTGTGGGTTTTCGAATGTACAAGTAATGGCTGATACTTTATGTTTGGTTCGCTTGGGTTATGTTATGTGGGTTTGAGTTTGGAATATAGAGGTTTAGCAGTTTCCTGAGATTGAGTGTTGGGCTTCTCAGTTTCATGAGATTGAGTTGATATCTGAATTTGGGTTATGTATGTAGGAGTATATGATACTATATGTTGACCTATGTATACTTGTTATATATATATATATATATATATATATATATATATGGGTTTTGTGTTATGGATAAATTATATATTGTCCAGTTTGGGGGTTCCAGTTTCTTTGGGTTGTTTGATATATAGACGTGTTTATAGATAGCAGTTTGAGTGTATTGTGGAGCTTGACTTACATATATAGTTAATTTATAGATGTGTGGGTGAAGGTCCAGTTGAGGGGTTGCTTGGTATCTCAGTTTACTGAGATATTGAGTTGGGCTATATGCTTGTATAGATATTGTGGTTTGATATATATAAGCTCTTGTGTGAGTTTACATATGTAGATATGTTACGGTTTACGTTATGGGTTGAGCTATAGGTTTAGACATATGTCTTGGGGGTTTGAGTTTCCTGAGAGGTTGGTTCTTATATATGTATGTGAGTTTATGAGTGATAGATATAGTTATATATATGTGATAGTATATATATATATATATATATATATATATATATATATATATATATATAAAATATATATATATATATATATATATATATATATATATAAAAATATATATATATATATATATATATATATATATATATATATATATATATATATATATATATATATATATATATATATACTTGATATCAATATATGTTATAGGTCTATATGAGGGATTAGGCTATATTGGGCTATGTATATGGTATAGATGTAGTTATATATATATAATTATATGGTATAGATGTAGTTATATATATATATATATATATATATATATATATATATATATATATATATATATATATATATATATATATATATAAAATATAGATGTAGTTATATATATATATATATATATATATATATATATAATAAAAAAAAAATATATATATATATATATATATATATAAAATATATATTTATATATATATATATATATATTTATATATATATATATATATATATATATATATATATATATTATATATATATATATATTTTTTTTTTTTTATATATATAATAAAAAAAAAATATTTATATATATATATATATATATATATATATATATATATATATATTTATATATATATATATATATATATATATATATATATATTTTTATATAAATATATTTTATATATATATATATATATATATTAATGGAAACCCTCCTTTATTGACGTATAAGGCACTGAATGTCGAAGCCTATACAAGGAGCGCGACTCGCACAGAATGAAAAGGAAAACACAAAACCAGCCAGTGGCGATCACGACCGACTGTACCGGTGCCAAAGTTAGTCCAATATCCTCCAAAAAACTGCTCGACGAGTGAGAGCAGCGGATGCTGATTTTTTAAATCTATCTGAGAACCTATCTGAGAAGTTGGGAGGAGCTGAGTTGGCGGCCCTCATATCTGTACTTATTTCTATTCTTCTATATAACCTAGATGCCAGCAGCCGCAACGATCTGGTGCCCGTGGGAAGAACTCCACTTGTCGAGAAGATCGTTGAAGCCCCCGGCCTGATGATTGGGGTGGCATATGCTAGATAGGTTGGACTACAGTTGAGAGACGAGATCTCCAGAGTGAAGAACGTGCTCTGCCGATTCAACTTTGGGAGAGAGGCAACAATGGCATCTCGACGCAAGGCTGAAACTGAGGGAAGTGACGGAGTCGTCTGTGGGAAGTTTTCTACGCTGCGCTCTGCAAGTTAGAATCGACCATTTGTTTGGGATGCAGGATTGCCAGAAGGGGACGGTGAGAGGGGAAGGTTCATCGGGGACTCTGATCGTGCTTCTGGCAAACACGAGAGTGAACTCTCCCTCGTTGGACGGGGACCACCTAAGGACACCGTCGGTGTCTCTGATCATCAACGGTTCAGCGATGCTACGACCAGGGAGATTACGGCACCAATTTGCTGATGCCCGACAGTTAGCCGTAATGATCGATGGGTTGGAGTGTTGGAAGTATCTGGCTTTCATGAAACGAGACCATATCAAATTATCCGTACGTACCTTCCACCATAACTTCATGGAGCAAGCTTCAACAATGTTCGATAGCCTGCAGAACCCGAGGCCGCCTTCACTGGTGGGTTTGGCCATGGTGTCCCAGCTGGCCCAGTGGTGCTTATCTTTGTCGTCGCTGTGACCCCAAAAGAAGTTGGAAAAGAGGGACTCAAGAGATGTTAAGACCTTCTTCAGGGGGAGCACACCGCCAGGGTGTATATGGGGATGGATGATAGCACATGTCTGATCAGAATCATCTTTCCCCCGGGGGACAGGGTGGCGTTGTGCCATCCCTCAATTCTCCTTCTGACGTTCCTGACCAGACCTTCGAATATCCCCGAATTAGACTTACCATAAACCAGCAGATAATCGAGGTAGGTAAATGGCGGGTATGCAGTGGCGAAAGAAGTAAGATTGGTGAGAGTAGTAGAGTAGGTCATATTGGCTTTGTGGTAGGTGTAGATGACGCTTTTGTTGGAGTTCACTCGCTGTCCTGAGCTTCTGGTGTATCTCTCTAGCGTCATGTGAACTGCATCTACCGATCCAATGGCCTCCGCCGAGAGGATGAGGATGACATCTGCATATGCTAGATGTGTGATTAAAGGACAACCGGTGGTGGTATGGAAATGATAGAATCTGGAGGAGTTGGCTAGGCTGTTTAAATTTCTACTGAGGGCATCAGCCGCAATGATGAAGATGGTGGTGGACAGAGGATCGCCCTGTCGGACCCCCCAGCTAGCTTTAAATAAACCTGCCGCTTGCCCGTTGATGATGGTGGAGAACCATAAGTAGTAGATGGATCTGAAGAGGATGTCAATCTACGATTTGGAGAAACTGAAAGCTCTGAGTACCCAAATCATAAATTGCCAGTCCAGACGGTCATAGGCTTTCTCCATATCTAGTTTGATGGCCACATTGCGTCCCCTGGAGGGGAATTTCATGCACGTGATTATTTCTTATGCCAGAAGGATGTTGTCTGTGATGTTGTGGCCTTGGACGAATCCACTTTGCTCTTCAGAGATAATCTTAGGGAGCAACGTTGACATTCGGTTTGCGATGATCTTGGAGATGATTTTGTTAGTGAAGGCGCGAAGGCTGATGGGACAAAAATCCTTGAAAGTCTGAGAATTATCTTTCTTGGGGATGAAAATGAGGTTGGTGCTGGAGATGGATTTAGGGTATCTCGCGCCCTGAAAGAAGGCTATGGCCGCTTATAGGAAGTCTTGAGCGATGAGGTCCCGACAAGTACGGAAGAATTTTCCTGAAAAACCGTCGGGATCGGGAGCGCTGTATTCATTGAGATTCCACACCGCCTCCTTAACTTTATCTGTGGTTGGGGGAACTAGGAGCTGCTCGTTCTCTCTATGGCTGATCAAGTTGGGGATCTTGGACAGGAGATCGTCATCTTTGGAGAATAATCTGGTGTAGTAGCCGGTGGTAGCCTCCTGAATGCTCCGTTGGACTTTCAAAAGGAGGTCGTCGTCATCTGTGATCTTGTGCAAGTTCAGCTGCTTCCTCCGACCTTGGACGCAGGAGTAGAAGAATGCCGAGTTTCTGTCTCCCGTGTTGTCCTAAGCCAGCCTAGCTTTCTGCTTCCAGAATTCAGTGTCAATCTTCAGCCACGATTTAAGAATGGCCCTGGTGAGATTAAGCGTGGTACGGTGAACCTGTGATCTATTGGAGTAGAACAACACGTCGGCCTTGGTCACATCGTCCTCCACTTTTTTTATTTTCTGAAAGATGTTGCCAAAGGCGTTCTTGCTCCAGGTGGCCAGTGCTTTCTTTGTGGCTTTGATCTTGGCAGCGATGCGTATTAGAGGATCTGGCTCTGTAAATGTCCCCCAACTGGTCGCTACTATGTTTCTGAATTGCGGGTCGAAGGTCCAAAAGTCCTAGAACCGAAATGCTTTCTTGATCGGGTTAGGGTTGTTGCTGATTTCAACAAGTAGGGGAGAGTGATCCTATTCTGTTGTGTTAAGGTAGGATAGGTTGGAGATGAGGCCTGTGTCGGACCAATAATTGTTGACCAGAGCTCTGTCCAGGCGAGAGTACTGGTGTCTGGCGCCTTCCTGCATGTTGTACCATGTAAACTCGTTGCCTGAGAAGGGATGGGGGGACATATGTGCGTTGAAGTCGTTCATTGCCATATATATATATATATGTATATGGTATGTATATATATAGAGGTAAGGTAGTGGTATTATATATATACTGGGTATCCTAGTATAGGTTGAGATAGCCTATATTTGTGTTAGTTAACCTAAAATTGACCAATATAGGCCTATTGGACTTGTTGACTAGAAATTGACTAAACTGTAGATAGTTTGACTAAAATGTTGACAGAGTTGATCAACAGTTGACTTTGACCTAGAATGGCCTAGAATCATGTAGAATATATTGCAAACTTGATTTATTACATCTTGAATACATTGTAACACGTGTTGCTCTAAATAGGACTCAGTTACTTCGGTTCGGACATCTGTTCTCATCAGTCATTCAGGATATCAGGCGAGTACATGCTTTGATTGTTTCATACTTGCTAGGATTTATATTCTTGCTCTAGAGTACTTTACTTGATGTTGTCACGTTGTTATCACAAATAGGTACTATATGGATCTTTTTATGAGGTTTTCTCCCTCGGGTGCATCGGGTACTTCATGTCATGTGCTTTTCACAAACATCATGTACTCTTTGTGTTGTCATTATTCATGTAAACTTATATGCTCTCATGTACTCTCATGTTCATATGTGCTTCATATATAAAACATTCATGTACAATAATGTAACTTGACTAGATCCTTGTGTATTGATTGGGGTACGGGAGAGTAGAAGTGGTTATGTGATCAATTCCAAAGTAGTGTAATCATGTGCATGTCTGTTATACCCTCACGTACAATAGAGTCACCTTAGAATAATCGTGTGCAAACCTAACCCGATTACATAACCATCTTGTGCTCTAAATCACTTATATTATTTACTTACAATCTTACTTTCCATATATATATATTTCCTATTTTTAGATATCTCTCTTACTATTTATGTACATTTCTTACAACATTTTATGTATTTTATTCTATTGCTTGTTTTATATTTTCTGCCATGATATGAACTGTGTGAGAGTTATGTATTCGCTCCTGTCCTGATTAGTCCCGTTGACAAAATATTACAAATAACCTGGAGGACCTTGGCACTACCCTACGGAGCTGACGTAGATGACACTTGCGACTTGGACCCTCAAGAGGATATCCAGTTGTACTAGGGAGACTACCTTAGTTTCTAGACTAGTTTGCTAGGGCTTTACCTTACTTATTTGTGTTGTCCTGAGTTTGTATTATTCAGATGTTATGTTGTTGTATTGATAACACTTAGACTTATTTCATTTCTGGTTGTATCTCATTTTGTGGATTTTATATCTATCTTATCGTGCCATTTATCTACCTCTAGTTTATGTGATTGAGTTGTATCTTCTGAGATTGTCCTCCATTTGGAGAGTATATTATATTGTGTTTAGTTGCTATTGTGACCTAGAACAACGTTCTACCGCCGACAGTTTCTATCTACTTTTCTTTTTCGTTGTTGAATTTGATTTATGGTGTTCATTGTTGACTTGATTTTCTACCAAGATAAATCTTATGGGCTTGGTCACCTCAGTTATGGAATCTAGAGTCTTCTACAGCCATATTTGCTGGCATGGCGAAGATATAGAGTCTGATTTTGGATGTATTTCTTGGGTGTGAGAATTTAAAGTTTTTGCAGCCAAGCATGCAGAAATACAAAAATTTTAAATACCATAATTCTAGAGGTATGTACCTTAGTTGCGGACTCTGTGGATTATCGCAGCCTTGCTTACTAGCATGGCGAGGATTCTGAGTATCATGATTTTGGACAGATGCATATGATTATCAGGTTGTATCTTGAGAAGGTTCTTAAAGTAGCACCTCTATCATTCACTTCTGTAAAAAAGTTATTGTTTTCCATCATCAATTAACTTAGGAGTAAGGATAATTTCAGTTATTTAGTCTAATTCTTTGTAGAAATTCATTTAGATATAATTCTTTAATAGTACAATGATTCGATGACTTATGTTAGACCTTTATCTTAGAGAGAATAGTATAGCTCTGGCATTAGAATAGTAACCCTTGTAGCTAATTCTCTGCTGATTATAATTACTAGTTCTCACATAGGATGATAGACTGCCTTACAGCCTTAATGATTTATTATTTTCTTATCTTTTCCAGTATGACACACATGACCCGAGCCTGTCCCCTGGGCGTAGCTGTAGTTTCAGATATGACTGAGTGCGTGTTTCCACCTCCTATTGCTCAGGAGGTAGTGACCCCTCTAGCTGACCAGAAGGATATTAGGATGTATATATTGATAGTTAGAACAATAATATTTCGTAGGTGTACTTGAGAAATAATAAGGATATTCGAGGTCGGTTTATTTTTCTGAACTTGAAAACTTTAGGGCATTGATTCTAGAGATATTTCACTTAAGGTTGTGATGCTAAATTTTAGAATTTAGAAATGGAGAAGAGAATTTAACTGTAATGCGATGATGAGACAAAATTGAATAAGATGTTGGTAAGAGGATGACTAGGAACTGAGTGAACACAAGGGCTTTGAGTAAAAAAAAATTAATTAAAGATTTTATGGAGGTTTTAAAAATATAAGAAGGATAATATTTGAAGGTGTACGTGAAGGAAATACGAAGATTGATTTATAATGGAGAATAAGTTCCTGCATAAAAAATGTAGTATTAGCTTCGAATAATTTTGAGGACAGTAATTTGAACAAGTTCGAGGATTTCATAAACTTTGATTTAAAGATTTCGGATCCAAGTTAGGACAAGGTATAGGAATTTAAATTTTGGGATGATTAAGTTGATAGAGGAGAATAAAATAAAAAAAGAAAGGAAGAAGAGTTTTAACAAGAGCATGATTCATGAGAAGTGCCTTGGGGATTAAGGCCCCGCCTCCAGAAGAGAGTTCCAGCCACCAGACCTAGTTGGAGGTGAGTTCTTGACCTAGACTTTAGCATATCTTTTGTAATATTTTGATGCACCCTATCCATGTTTGTATGTTTTGATACTTTGTGATTGCTTTGTGTCGTAGTATGACTAGTATGGATAGATGAGACCCTAGAATGATATTGCCTACCATGACCCTGTATGTTATTCTTTTAAATTATATGATTTAGATAAGTTTTCTGAGACCATGATTGTTGGGGACTGCAGATTCAGTCGGACTTGAAGAAGAGGATCATGTTGACTCAGTTCGACGATGTAGCTCTGCGGTGTATTCGAGAGCAGGTTCGAGCAGGACTTGTTGAGGAGTTTATTATAGCAGAGGATGGCGTATTGAGGCACGGTTCCAGACTGTGTGTGCCCAGTGAAGACCTTCGAGAGCATGTTATGTAGGAGGCTCACTGTTCTCAGTATTCTATACATCCAGGTGCTAACAAAATGTATAGAGACCTGAAAGAGCATGTCTGGTGGTATGGGATGAAGCGGGAGGTAGCACGCTTCATAGACAGATATTTATTCTGCCAGCAGGTAAAGGCAGAGAGACAGAGGCCAGGAGGATTGTTGCAGCCATTGCCCATTTTGGAGTAGAAGTGGGAGCATATCACTGTTCGACATAACAAAAGGTTGAACAAACTTTTTGTCTTATTGAACATAAGGTATCTGTGTACAAAGAAGGAAGTCCTAAATAGAATATTCTAAGTACAGAGAGAAGAGGTTTCTGGAAAAGTGGGACGGTAGAGATCGAGCACTGCAGCGGCTCCTTTACTCCGTTGATGATCTTACGACAAATCAACCTTGCTATGGCTCTCTGGCGCCTTTGATGGAACTCTGGGGTTACCGATCAAGAGACTGTCTAGATGAGAAGATTCCTTGAAGATGGTTGGTTGGTAATTTGGTTGATCTGTGGATGAGGGTGGTCGATTCTTCGTAGATAGAGATTGCTGATCCTTTGAAGATTTGTCGATTGTCAACTTTCCCTCTATCTATCGATGCTTTGGTAGAAGAAGAACTCCTTCTATTTATAGAGAACCGATCACATATGTGATGTGCATTAAGGTTCCTGAGATATGAAAGAATCTGTCGTCATTGTATGGTACGGGCTTATGCGACGTTGACATGTGACGGACATCAAGATTTTCCTCAAACGAGATCTCTGGTGGTTATAAACATAACCGAAGGAGGTGACACGTGGCACATGCCAATTTGCTTGTTCGGATACAACCGAGTAAATCTCGGGATTTCATTCTAGGTTTGGAGTCTAATTGATACTCGTCTAAGATTTAAATCAATCTGATATGTATCAATCATGATTTAATCCCAATCTTCTCTGCAAGAGGCGGTTTAAATAAACTAATTGGGGTAGACCCATGCTTCCTGTGCCTCTAGTAAGGACTAAGTACTACTGTGCTTATGGGGCGACGAGTAGATCGTGCTTCTGGAGACGATGGAACCTCTGTGCTTTCAGGCAACGAGTAGACTTGGCTTCGAATGACGACGAGACTTCTGTACAAATAAAGCATCTTATGAAGCTGTATTTCGGGATACCAGAGTCACTGTGATGTAGGCGACAAGTAGGCTTGTGCTTCAGGTTGACGAGGTAACTGTGCTTTTGGAGCGATAAGCTGACTTGCATTGGTTGCGATAGGAGTTCCCAAGTCTCTTGTAGAGAAGTGACTTAAGCTTATGATCCGAAGCAGACGACTATGTCATGGGAATGGAGATGGTGTGAGCATATCACCATTCTGTGCCTCATACGGACGCAGGTAAGTAGCTGCACCTCTGAACAGTGAAGGCGTTGGCTGCGAAAGGAAGGGTATGATACACTTGTGCGTTTAAGATTGGAGCAGGTAGGCAGCTGCGACTTTGGAGTGAGGATACTGGTTTCTGAAGTAAAAAAAGGGGAAGGGGCCTACTACCATCTTGTTTTTGAGGTTGGCGCAGGCAGGTAGCTGCGCCTCTGGCTTGAAGGCTCTGGCTTCTTCAAAGTGCTGAGTAACTCATATTCTTTCGAGAGGCTGCGCCCACAAAAAAGTTAGAACATGCTTCGATGGAGATCAATCTTCTAGCATGTGTGTCGAGAAGAAGGAAGGCTGCACTTCGACGAAGACTGCATCCCTTGTAGATCCTTCTAGGCTTTATCGAATCTGTACTAGTTGTAGAAGAACAGAATTAGTCCCTTATTTATAGTCCTGATGTGTCTATACTAGATTTTGGAAGACATGACAATATAGGGACTTCTCTCCATATCTTTTGTTTTGTCTTTTTAGCACTGAGCCTCAGTCTTTTGCATCTTCTGCGCTTTGGCGAAGGGATATCTTCAGCTGAGATTTTTTATGCTTCTATAAGAACCCCTTCAAAGTGTCCCGAACTTGAGTCAAGCTCGGGATACTTTGAACAGAAGCATGACACGTGTCTCCTCTTTTCTTTTGTTGTAGAGGACGTACCCATCACCTCCTGCGGACAGGCTGACGACGTGCTTAGGCTCCAGCATTAAATGTGTTATGCTGTCTCCTCCTTAGGCGTGATCATGACTCCTCGTATCATGCGAACGTTCTTCATGACCTTTTTTTCTTCTGAACCCATGTTGTCCAAGGCATTTTGTCTTTTGTCGCAAACGTGTCCTTTCTTATAAGTAGGCATTTTGGGGGAAAGAAAACCTTCCTGCCTTCATCTTTTCTCTAGTAATCTATGCCAGAATTAGTCCCTTATGTATAGTCCTGATGTGTCTGTACTAGAATTTAGTAGACATGACAATAAAGGGACTTCTCTCAATATCTTTTGTTTTATCTTTTTAGCACTGAGCCTCAGTCTTTTGCATCTTCTGCGCTTTGGCGAAAGGATGTCTTCAGCTGAGATTTTTTATACTTCTACAATCATGATGGACTTCGTTTTAGGATTGCCGCATACACCATGAGGGAAAAATGCGATTTGGGCCATCGTAGACATGTTAACCAAATCAGCCCACTTCTTTCCATTCAAAGTGGGTTTGTCTATAGAGAGGCTAGCTGACATGTACGTGAGGCAGATTGTCAGACTGCATGGAGTTCCTACGAGCATTGTCTCGGATAGGGATAGTCGCTTTACTTCCTACTTCTGGCGGAGTCTGTATACTAGTTTGGGCACTCAGCTCAAGTTTAGTACTGCTTACCACCCTCAGACGGATGGAGAGTCAGAGAGGACTATTCAGACTCTCGAGGATATGTTGCAGACTTGTGTTTTAGACTTTGGAGGCACCTGGGAGGATCATTTGCGTTTGGTGGAGTTTGCATACAACAACAGCTTCCATGCCAGCATTGATATGTCACCATTCGAGGCGTTGTACGGGCATAGATGTCGTGCTCCCTTGTCTTGGGATGACGTTGGAGAGCGAGCTTTATTGGGACCTGAGATAGTTGTGGACGGAACTGAGAAGGTGAAGCTTATCAGGGATCGACTTCAAGTGGCGCAGGACAGACATCGGCATTGGGCCGATAGCCACCGGAGACCTTTGGAATTTGAGGTACAGCTTAGATTTACGATTAGAATTTTGTTTGATTTTATGATTTTGTTTGATCATGTGATTGTTATAGCCAAGTTTGAGACCATGTTTGTGCTAGTTGGAGATCTGGTATTCTTGAGGATATCTCCGACACGTGGCACTATACGCTTTGGTGGAGGTGGAAAGCTTAGCCCACGTTTCATCGGACCTTTTGTTATCCGCGGGAGAGTCGATGACGTGGCTTAAAGGCTAGAATTGCTACATGCACTAGAGGGAGTTCACAATGTGTTTCACATGTCGCAGTTGAGACGGTACGTTACTGATCCCATCCATATACTCAATCATTCCGAGATCGAGGTGGGCCCTACTCTCAGTTATCCAGAACAGCATGTGGAGATTCTAGATCGACGGAAGAATGTGTTGAAGAACCAGACTATACCCTTGGTTTGCGTCGTGTGGAGGCATCACTCTCCAGGTGAGTCTACCTAGAGAGTGAGGATGAGATGTGCGAGCAATACCCTTATCTTTTTCAGCCTTGAGATATGCTTTTTTATCCTTCTCATCTGTTCAGTTTCATCTTTAATTTTGAGGACAAAATTATTTTAAGGAGGGTAGATTTGTCACTACCACTTTCTAGAATAAGAATATTTTGGTAATTTTGAATTTTTGATTATTTTTAATATTATTTAAATTGGTGTAATGTGATTTTGGCCTTTTGCTAGTGAAACTTTAGAACAACTTAGCCTAGAGACTAAACATGACCATGGAAACCTAGCTAACATGTTTGGGTTAGTAATTAGACTCTAATTTAGCTAGGAATGACTTAAAAACCATTTGGAGATTTAAATTAAGGAGATAGTTTGGGCCTTTAGATTAAGGGCTTGTTTTTACAACATAGGAAGAGGTGTTGGGCCTTTGTGACTTAGCTAGACCCTAGCCCATCACCATGGCCAGCCATGAGAGCCTTCCTCCACCTATTTAAGCCATCATTAGCCCCCTCTTGCCTCCTTTGTAGCAAACCCTAACCCTAGTTTATATTTTTCCTAAAATTTGCCCCCTTTCTTCAAATTACCTCTACATTGAACCAAATCAGTTTCAATGTACTCCTCTTGTGAAGAAGTAGTCTCTATTGGCTAGCTAGCAAGGATTGAGAGCATTTGACCATAGAAAATTGGTGTTGAAGCTTTTCAAAGGGCCATTTCATTGAGATTACAACTCTCAATAGGTATTGATTCTAAAACCTTTTAATTCATTATTTCTGTCCATAGATGCATCTATTTAGTGTCCCCTAGCCCTAGGCTGAATTTTGGTTCGATTAATATCCATTTGGTATGCGTATCGGAGGAGTATCGGAGTGTTGTGTAAGTGTTTGGTGAAATGCCACATAGAAATCTTTGTTCTTGTTCTTCAAAACTAATTTCATGATTTAGTAGCTGTTAATGTGCAGATCTCATTTCCTCATGACTGAGTCGATTTTAGACACGTTTTATGTCATATTTTGGACACAGGGATGCCCACACATGTTGTGGTACATTGCCCTGCTGGCACGAGTCTCGTACTCGTTAGAGACGATACATGGACACGTGAAACTTGGTGGACACGTGGGGGCATTATTTGTCAGCATGCCTATGAAATTTGAGAAGATTTGGTGGTGAGATCGAGGAGATATCTTCCTTGTAGTGGTCACACACTGACACGCACGCGCGACAAACCCTCTCTGATATGGGCTTCAGCACGACACTGTACACCTTATGGACACAATGCTGTGACACCAACACTTGCCCCTGTACCCCTCCTACCTACTGAAATGACCACGTGGTGTTTGATTGGACACGCAGTATCCAATCCTTCCCGACACACACCGCACACACTGTCCTATACCCGGTTCTGTTCTGCTTGACACTTTCTGTTTGACACAGTTTGGACTCGAATTCGTGGACACACTGGACACCCCTTGCTGACACACATTCGACACCCCCCTTTGTACCTACTTATCATGTTCACAGATGTGTGGGTTTTCGAATGTACAAGTGTAAACCCCCTAAATTTCTACTATGATTTTTTTTATAATTTGGTATTGATTTCGTAATTCGGAGTTGTACATCGCATACGAGTTGGCATTTGTCGTATTGTATGTCGCGTGTGATTTGGCGTTTCATATTTTCTTGATGAGTGCGAATATGTGCGAGGTACATATTCCTAGAAAAACATTTTTATTTTATTATAAAGGAAGTATAGTTTTTTGTAAATAACTTAATTTAAGGTTAGGAGCAAAGAGAATATCAAAACTTCATTCATTTTACCGTATAAAATGCTATTTTATATTTTTGTACAAATATAGTAGTAATTTAGAAAACGAGGATATTTTAAATATTTGCATGCAAGAATCTATATCATATATAGGTTTTAATTTCTAATTTTCAAAATTATTTATTATATTATTTTCACAACTTATAAAAAAAGGTATTTTAAATTTGATTATTGAGATTAAAATCAAAATTTGATTATTATGAGTATTTTTAAATTTGATTATTTAGATTTAAATCTGATTACTTAGTTTTGATTATTTTGAAACCGATTTAAATAAATGATGGATTTATCTAATGAGGAATTTAAATCGTTCCAATCCATATCCTTCTAGGAGCCCGACCTCCTATATAAGGAGAGGCTCCTGGCTCCTCTTCCACAAATTCCTTATTTCCACCACAACCCAAGCATCGTGCATCATGTCCGTGTGCTCCCCATCTACTATATTTCTATTCGTACAAATACATTATTTCCTCGGGTCCGACAATCCCGGACCTCCGTCCTACGGCTACTCTCTACCGACTGCCAGCCCCATCATTATCATCATCATCATCCCCTTCGCTCACCCATCGGCCGAAGTCGACAGCACCTAAGTCGACAGCACCCACTGCCTCAGTAACCAACCACCATTACCACCAACCGAAACTTCCTCGGACCTTACCTACCCGACACCACCAACAGCAACCCCAACCACTATCACAACCACCTCCACCGATGGGCATCACCACCACTGCCACCAAAATAGAAAGGAAAGGAAAAAGAAACCCTCACCGTCGCCTGCGGATCAACTCCTCGTAGCCGACCGTGCTTCCCCAGTGGCCACCTCCAGCATCGTAGAAATCCTCGCACAATTTGTGCGTGTGAACCTCCCCAGCCGCTCGGCCGTCGAGCCATGCCGCACAAGTAGTCCGCCTCGCCTCTGCCGCACGACAATCCGGTGTCATCCGGCCCACCAGATCTCCGCCACCGCCACCTCCCTCTCGGGATGTCGCCACTTCCCCGGTGGTCCTTCTTCTTTGGCGGACTGCCGCACTGCTCGCCCCATTCTCGGCCACTCTTCTGCGACATCTTGAGGCTCGCCGCACCATCTGAGCACCGCCACGGTCCCCTCCTCCGTCGTCGCCGGTCCCCCTTCTGTAAGACTTCCCTCTCTCTCCTCTAATTTAACTTCCCTTTATATTCTCTCTCTTGAACACAGAGGTTCCCCCTTAAATTTCTCACCAAACCCCCCTCTCACTTTTCCTCACTTTCTTTTTGCCATGTGGTCCCTTCTCCTTACGAGAGAAGAAGTAGAAGACTTTAATTGTCTTTTGCTTATTTCGAGTTCACTGCTTTAACATTATAATTGCTAGTAGTATAGTATGTAGGCATGTATAAAAATTTACTAAATTTTAATATAAGTATTTCTGTAGTAGCATTATTTTGATATGTTGCTTTGTGTTTTCATTTATCATTATTCTTGTTATTAATTATTATTATTATTATTTTCTTTGTCCCCCAAAGATTATTATTTTTCTAAAGATGTTATAGCTATACGTTTAGAAGGAAACAATAATATATATATATATTATTAGTACTTATTTGATTTATTTAGAAAATATTTTGTGTACAAATATATAATTATTTTCAAAGTATATATCATAGTTATGGTATTGGGCTTATATATATTTATATGTTCAACTTGGCTTAGAAGTTTTTAGTATATAATTTTATAGGTTTTTGATAAATTAGGGTTAACAATTCTCGTATGATTTCAAATATCCATTTAAATTATTTCTACCAAGAAATCTTATTTTTACAAAAATTTGAGTTTTAGTAAAAGGAATTCTTTTGACATTTTGGGGTAATAAAATAATACAACGAGTTATAAATATTTTTACACAAATATATAATTCCAAGTAAATATTTTTTTCTAAATTTAAGGTTTGAAGATTTGTAGAGTTTTAAGCCTCAAATGATAATAATATGTTTTCTAAAACTAGTATATGTATCTTTCACTCAACTCTCTCCAAATATTGTCACTGATCATCATACACTCCTATTTCCTCGTGACATCAGACCCCTACACCTTAAACATGGCAATTGGACAATCAGAACATGACAAAACATCGTACCACATCAGGCGACACACCAGGCAAAATAGCTTGCCATATTTACTGGTTACATTTAGTTGCATTTTATTATTCAGTTATTGTATCTATATTTCTAGTTTATTATTTCTTCTTGCATGTGGACCTAAGATAAGGGACTACCGTCAACTTAGTGTATCTCATTAACTTGTCACGATTGTATCACGAGATAGTGTGTGAGTTGAGAGTACATATAGAGGTCGCTTGCGTGTTGGCTGATCCCCCATGCGCATGCGTAGGAATAACTATCAATAGATGGATGTTAGAAGACTTGGCAGTTATTAGGTATGAAACAATATTGTGAAAGTGACACGTGTTAGGGTATCGTGGTTACGATGCATGTATAGTATCATTGGAGGGAGAGTACAGCTATTAGCGTAGGGGCTACATTTACTTTTATACATATTTTGGGCCGATAGTGACTCGGATGAGCGCTATTTACTGCCCCGGGGCAGATAGCGACTCGTATGAGCGCTACTTACTGCCCATGGCCGATAGTGACTCGGATGAGCGCTACTTACTGCCAGTCTTTATTTACTCTGCTGATCCTACAACCCCTGCGTAGAACAGTTGTCCTCAAAGTGTATATCACATAGACGGTTAGGGAACCAGTTGAGTTGTAGCTTTATAGTGTTTACTTTTGCAGTTATACATGGTATGTTCTTCATGTATCTTGTTACGTCCCTCTGAGGACCTGGTGATTTCTCCAGGTGTGTTTTGTGATTTTCGCAGGTGCTCTAGTCAAGGCCATAGTTATAATCTACCTTCGCGATGCTAGCTCTGGGATCGTCCTTCGCTTCGCTCGACTCTTCCATCGTTGCTATGTATCTCTCTCTCTTTAGTTGGCAGTGGATTTGTCTCCGTCCAACGTTTTTGTACAAATGACATTTATAAGTTGATTCGATTATATATTTATTTGTGGATGAGATTAGTTTCATAGCTTTCTACATTTCACAGCTTATGTATACATACAAGGGTTCCATATACTTCGTATATATACAGCTGGCATGTCAACGTACTTAGTCCTTGTATTTTGGGACTGGGCGTTACATATTTTTGTGGTGGCCCATGCAGGTCGAATTTGTCGTTTCGGTTACGTTACTGTACCAAACAGGCCTGCATATAGGATTAGAGTCTAGATATCTCATCCACACACTTGACCTCCTTTTTGGACTCCAAATTTTGAACTCTTGTTTGACTTCCTCCAATTGTATCATGCTTGAACTCTTTCCACCGTAATCTTATCTTTTCTTTCGTGCTTAATAAAGGTTAGAAAGTTGACTTGTATGCCCCCATCGATTCAAAACCCATACTAGTAGAATTCTTGTAAGTTGGGTAGAATGACTCACGCCTAACGTTTCCATCGACCTTAACCAAGAAGATAGTAGGACGCCTATATAGGCACAAACACCGAAAATGAACTTAGATTCTTAAGAACTTTGAATTAATTAGATTTTCCTTCACCATTATATCGCTTACATATATTTGAGACTAGCTTGACTCATGCCGCTATTATATCATAGTTTTTGAGCTTGCTTTATTGAGCTTGATCAAGGACATTATTTTATTGGAGGCCTCCACTAACATATTGTCTAATCAGAGCCAGTGCATGATGGTCTGATCAACCTAGTGCATTTTGGTTCGCTTTTTCATATATCGCTCTACGTAGATGAAGTCATAGTTAAACTTTCCCTCTTGAATCTCATCCGCAACTGCCTTGGCACTTCTCTTTTGAAACTATTCACTCGCCATTGAACCACATATTCGTATTCGATAATATCTTCTTCGAACTCTTATTTTTTTGTCTTTCGCCCATTTTAGAAAGACACTCATATTGATAGATAGACGCAGAGTGTCCCCTTTGAGCTGCCCTATCACTTAGGACCATGATAGTTGTATATACCCAAGTGTAGTAGCCATCAACCAACCACGTGACTATAGCTTCATCTTGACTTACTCAACCTCCCCTCCAATCTAGATCTATGATAGTGATTTTCTAAATTGCTTGACACTTGAAAATGATTAGAACCGTTTCTTGACTGTACCCCAACCAAGAAGACTACCTTTCCTCTAGAAACCGTGTTCCTAATGTATTTTACTTTGATCTACTAGGTACCTTAATTATCTTTATTTCGTGCTTTAACTTGATCCTTTTTATTTTTGTGCGTTAAACATTATCTCATGAACTCCCACTTTCTATTTGGATATTTTGGTATCCTCTATCGCGATTTTGATATTTGGAGCACAACACTAGACTTTTCCTTCCAACAAATTTTATATGTAAGACCTAGATGACCCCACCTTCGTGTAGGTATATCATGTCCCACTAAAACACGTCTCCTTGCACTTTATTTTTATGATACGACTCTCGAGTCAAAATGGCTAGCCTATAAACCCTACCATAATACTATTGTCCTTTCTGACTTCGGTTAGAGACCAAATCTTTTCGACCCAATGAATGATTATGATCTACTTAATTCCATAAATGCTTAACTTTGTGTTTATCCTTGATTGCTTATCCTTTTACTATCTTGGTTTACTTAGACCCATAACATCTTCTAAACCTTCACCACGACCCTTGAACCTAACCATATATTTTTCCTTCTTTCCTTTTGATTAACTTCCCCTCGAGGATTTTATTAAACTCCTTCATGATTCATGCAGCCTTGGTTCGTATATGATTTTGTGCAAAGATGGAGACTGGATCACTACCCCTTTCAGTCACACGGGACTAGATTAGAAAGTCCCATAGAGGGTATTAGTGGTGTAGTTAAAAAAAAGGATAATTATGAGATCATAGACATTAGTAAAATTTGGTGATAAATCCTATTAAAGGAATTAAAGAAAGGTGAGAGTATGGTATGATCAAGGGAGAGTAGACCTTCGAGTAACAAATTGGTTTTTCGAGAAAAAAAATGCTATAGTTGAGAAATTTTATGATGACAAATGGACTCTTTCTGTCCCACTATCGAGGATAGAAATTGTGTTACGTTAATTAAATTGATAGATGGTTTATTAAATTTTAATTTTCGAGGAGATTATACAAGACAATTTAGCTTGAGGAAAAGATAGGTATATATATATATATATATATATATATATATATATATATATATATATATATATATATATAACTACTGACATGTTGAAGGAGAAGAGTAGAATCAAAAGTCTCAGATCTTATGAAAAATTTTAGTACGCGATAACGGGATTGGAGTATGCATTTTGGGATCAAAATCTTGCAAAATTAGAGTTTGGAAATAAATACTGAATTGATGGTTGAAATATAGATAAGTATGCCTCGAAGAAATTTAGTATCATATGAGGTTAATTACCAAATTCAAAAGAGGAAGGACAAATATATTTCAAAGAAATATTTTTGGAAGGGATTCAAGATAAAGAAGAAAAGAAAATGTGTCTTAAGGAAATTCAAGTTTCATGGAAATTGAATATTGAGAAGAAATTAAATTTTTTTTGAAAGATTTATTATCAATAAAAAAATAGTGACAATTCTCGAAGACCATGACGATATTTAGCACGACTCAAGTAAGAAGTTGTGATCTTAGAATGTGATAGAGGAAGATATTCACAACTTTGGAGAGTTATAGATTTTGGGTCAATGCTAGTACGATCGAATTAGATGTAGAAGGTGTAGGATCGATTGTTGGAACGAGTTGTAAAGCACAATACTCTAGAGGGAGGGTGAATAGAGTAGGCAACGGAAATTAACTATTTAAAAATGTTAGTAACAAGATTACAGATAATATATCACAGATATGTAAATAAAAAGTAGGGAGTAGAGAGCAAACACAAACACAAGGATGTATACTGGTTCCCTCTTGTGAGGACTAGTCCAGTCGGAAGAACTCTAGCTTCCAGTTGAATCCACTATGGAAAATTACCACAAGTTTTCATCCGAAGTTCTTGCAACTTCTACAACGCGAGCTTTGATCCGAAGTACTCGACCAACTTCAATTGTGAAGTGTGTAACTTCAATCAAGCCTCTGATTACAACCACTCTAAAACTTCTAGACCGTACCGTACTGGCAAATCGACTAGAGGATTGTAACTGGCTTGGGATTTAAAAATGAATAGCTCAGAACACTTTGGAAGAAGTAGTAGGCTTATAGAGAAGAGATATGAAAGTGAATGAGTGAGTTAAAATGATCAAAATCCTTCTCTATTTATAGTTTTTCCAAAGGCAGAATTCTGACAGAATTCATGCAGAATTCGGGCAGAACTCTATGAGAAAATCTCGGTGGGATCCGTAACTGCAGGAAGACCAAGTTCAAAAAGCAACGTTCACTAACCGAACTCTGGCCGAACTCTGGCCGAATTCTGGCCGAACTCTGGCCGAACTCTGTCCGAGTTCTGTTAGAGTTCTGTCAGGGTTTTTACAAATTGGTTTTGGGCTTTTTGAAAAGTCAAGCAGTTAGGAAGTAGTTTGGGCTTTTGTAAGTGGGCTTGTTTTCATAATGAAAGGGTATTTTGAAAACGTTTCTTGGGTAGCCTATTTGCCAGTACGATGCAGTGTACATCGTATTCTTAGACTCAATAAATATGCAAAATTACATTCATGAAACAGGAAAACCAAGAGCTCTTTGATGACGCCTTTCTTCAGATATTTGAGCAAACATGAAGACACCTTTTTCACTTTGACGGCGGTCGTCCAAAGATAAACAGATCTGGACGTTAGGCGGTTCAGAGAAATCTTCTTGTATGACGCCGTCTTTGGTCCATCAATAATTCTTCATTGCATATGTCCTGGTTTGATCATGTTTGATCATGCTTACAGCATGTCTACAAATACATGTTAGAAGAACAAAGCAGTATGATGCATTATGATACAAACATAGCAATATTATATAGAACGTTTATGACAATGCTAAGATTAGGACAATGCTAAGTTTAAGTAGCAACATGATAGTGATTACATGAATATTAGTGATGTTATTATGTTAAACTTAATTGATTAGCCATATTCAAAAACATGATATAATCATTGGGCTAACAATCTCCCACTTTTTGATTATTGAAAAAATATGATACAATAGATGCATGTATCACTAATAAACACATAATACTAGAATATTGTATGCTGACTTAAACTTATTTCTCCCCCTTTGACATGATTAAAAAATAAGCTCCCCCGTAATTAGACGTAAGTAGAGCTAAAATGAACTCAAGCATAAGTAAAGAAGGAAAGCAAAAATAATAATGATCAAGGATTAGGAGAACAGTGTAACGATAAGTTTAGAAAATTGCATAACTAAAAAATAAGAACTTGTCAATACTGTTTAGTTGGTAAAAACAAATCAATCAATAAATAGTATACCAACTAGAAATCCAAAAAAAATGAAATATGTATTGAATGTCATTTGACAAAAAAAATATCAATATAGTAGGAATCAATCATTGGTCATAAATAAATCATGAGGAATAGAAATTCGCAGATCTAGCATATACCAAAAAAAAATCAAAAATATAATGAGACTTTCAACAATGATCACAAAAAAATATGATTCATAATTTGCCCATACAAATTAGTGAATCAATTCCATAAAGAGTATAATCATCGAAAAGAAATCAAAATAAGTATACTAGAATCTATACAAAATCTATACCAAAGTTTATGCATTTGAATTCAATTACCTTAGCATGATATATATATCCATCAGATAAATATGAAGGTAATAAAGACAAAATACTTGAGACGGAGAAATTCAGTCGACTTGAATGCTCTCCCGTAAAATATGATCAGTCTAAATATAGATAATCATGAACTTTGAGATAAAATCTCAATAAGAAATGTTGAAAGTAATTTTAAACTCAAGGAATAATCAAATAAATTAAATTAATTTTGGCAGGATAACTATTAGAAACTCAAAAATGAGAGAATGAAAAATAAATATTAAAATCATATATTCTCTCATAAACTCAATACAAATCCAAATATCATGACCAACTCAGCAAGATATTTAACTAAGACAATATAAATCCATGGTGAACTAGGTATACCACATATTAAGGGCATAAAATAATCGAAACAATTAATTTGCTCCCCCTTAAAATATGCGTATATAGTTCAAAAGTAATTTATATGCATAAAATAGATAAAAGAAATAATCACAAGATCTAAGGGATATCCAAGATATGCATATTTTCTTTCCTTTGATCAAATGCATATAAAATTCTAAACTCAAACAAATATCATCTTTTAGGAAAATAAAAAGAAATATCCAATAAATAAATGCTTAAAGATGAACAAACAAAATATATCTCCAATATATATATATATATATATATATATATATATATATATATATATATATATATATATATATATATATATATATATATATATATATATTTCAAGAAATAAAAAGATTTTGAAAACTGTCTTTAATAATAACATTTAAGTACCGGACAGATTCAATAAATAAAAAAAATTAAAAAGACTTTTCAAAAATGTGAAATTTATTACGAAAAATTGTCTTAGTAAATGTTCGAATGCATCCATTTAGTCCTTAGACTGAAAGCTGGCGATTCGAATCACGGAAACAATTTTAATAAAAGAATCCATAAATCATAAATAAATCTATTTGAACAAATAAACATAACTAGATAAATGTCCAAAGAAAAATGTATTATAGATATATGGCATGTCAAAGGAATAATTGATTTGAAACAATTAACTACTCCACCTTTACATGGCTATATCCAAAAATAATAATATAGATAAAAATTTAAAATAAAATTTAGAGACATATTTTCGAAAGTAGAAAACTAATTCAAAAATATTAGGTCTTCTTATCAAAGTTCATTTCTTCCCTTTTAAAGCCTTAGCACGGTGTCCATCAGATAACCGTAGGGTTAAAGAAAAGAAATGCTTTGAGAGAGAGATTCAATATGCTTGACTTCTTCCTACAAAGAATTACTGTTGTAGACAGTAAGTAACTTAAATAAGAAGATAATAATATAAAGCTCAAAATTATTACACAAGTTAAGACGAAATCACAAGACTATAATATTCAATGAGTAGTCACGAATACGAAAAACAATCATCTTTAGACAAAAGAAGAAATATCCATTAAATGAATATTTAAAAATAAAACAATCAAAAGATATTTCAAATTAGCGTATAAGTCAAAAGATGACATAAATTGATCTATGTATATCAACATATGCTACCTTTTATGAAAGTATAAAGAGATAATTTTATCCATCAAATCTAAAATTCCAAATCCATCAGATAATAATTGCAACTAGATCTCAATAAATCTTTAGTTTAAAAAACGTCGATCAATCTTGGGTTAGCTGTAGAGGTACTGTCCCAGCTAACGGAGGTTCACCGGGGAACACTTAAGTACCGCTTCGCTTCGACCGTAGTCGTGGTGACAGACAGACCTTTTGTAGGCTTGTACCCAAAATAAATCTCTTCTTTAATAATCGAGGATTTAAAAAGAATTAGTGCAATATGAAATAAATTATATTCTATGGACTTAAAAAATCTTAGAACAATGTCGCATACAGTATAAGATGTATCAATTACATTAATCCATATCTGCTATAAAATCATTGGGTAACAATAAAATATATATATAAATCAAAATGTAGAACCTAGATACGTTGATGTATTCTGGAACCTAGAGGACTGGGTTCAGTACCTTGGATCCAGAACTAGACGATAGTTGCAAGTACACCCTAATAAATCTTAAGTCTATAAATTATTGATCACTTCGGGTTAGCTGTAGGGGCCGGTTCCCAGCTAGCGGTAGTCCGAAGACTAGTGCACCGTGTCGCTTCAGGCTATTTACACCTGTATGACAGAAGGACCCTTTCGGCTTGTTCCCAAAATGATTTCTACTCTTAAGAACTTAGATTCAAGGGAATATATACAGTATCATCGAACAACATCAAAATCCAGAATCCTTAAATATAAAAGAAGTAAATACCCAAATAATGGTTTATCAAGATCTAGATACTAAAAATATCATGTATACAGAATGTCAACCAAAAAGCCAAGAAAATAAAAACATCATTAAAAGAGGCTTTGAGGAAGAAGCTGATAAAGATAAGAACATAAATTGTTCAAAGAAATCAATAGCTTAAGTATGAGATAAGCACAAGTTTGAAACTACTTTTTAAAATAACATAATATAGAACTTGAACTTAACTCATATATCCCCATGAAGATATTTATACAAAAATATAAGAAATATATCAGCAATATATGAATGACAATGAATTATTCATGTATCCTTAATAAGCACAAAAAAAAATTATCACAAGATCAAAAACATGCATAAATAAACTTTATCAGACAAAGATGTAATTGATTCATACGAAGTTAATCAAAATAAAATATGAGAATCAATAGTGAATATATTATACAAGCACAAGGTTAAAATAAAATTATATGTATATACTTTTCAAGTAAATAGAAGACTTGTGCTAAACATATATACTCACAAAATACTGATCAAAGTAAATATGACATGTTAAAGATAAATCGGTAAGAAGTGACCATTAAAAATATTAAAGGCAAAGAGTCAAAAGCATATTATCTAAAACAAAATTAAGCTCCTATGCATGCTTCAAGAATAAAGATTAAGAGTAAATAGCATACATAGACAAATGTGTCACACTAGTGGAAAGTGAGTAAAAGACTATTTAGTGTGAAATAATCATTTAAGTTAAAAAGCTAGTCAAGCTAGGATTATGTCTCACATTGATTCAAATAATAAACACTAAAAAAAATATAAATGAGAGCTAGTAGCTAGACATCAAAAAGAACATGCTAGATATTAAGAACTATTTAGAAAGTATGTTACCGAAGTGGTTCTAGTGACCACACTTCTGTTGGTGCAATTGCTTGGAAGATGACCTTTGTAGCTTTGCAATCACCAACATGTTCTATGGTTCTATTTGATATGAGAAGCTTCACCTGCAATATTAGGTGAAGACTTTGGTATCTAATACTTGGATCAACATTTGTTAACTTTGGGAACCCATTTGCACAAGTTCATATCAACAAGTTTCCTAATCTGACAAAGATTAGAAACGTGTCCATTCATACCACAATAATGACAGAAAGAATTAACATTAGTACTATGTGCAGCAGTATGAGAACGTGCAGTAGTGTGATATGATGTGCGTAGATACATGTAATAGAAAACATGGTTGTGTGAAGCTTTAGCTTTGCTTGCTTCCTGTCACCCCCAGTTTTCAGAAACAGGGGTATTTTTGTCATTTTACATTTTTGAATATTTTTGAAATTTATTTTATTATTTAGGATATTATTTTGGGGTTGAAATTTATTTTATTATTTAATATATTGTTTTGGGGTTATTTGAGTCGGGTTCGAATTTTAACTCAATCCGACTTGAAACGGGGACCCGGGGGGTAGTTTGACTCTAGTGGGACCCACACACTAGTTAGGCATGGCCCACATGATATTAATTTTAGTCCACATGATATTAATTTTAGTTAGTAGTTAGACTAATTATTTATGGATAGGTTTAGTTTAATTAGAGACTTAAAACTAGATTAAATTGACCTCAACCTTTAACCCATTCCTAATTTAAATCAAATAGATTAGTGGAGGGCATTTTGGACATTCAAATAGGGGACACCTCACCCTTTTTGGGCAGCCACCTATGGGGGGGATAAGGAGTGGGTCACTCCTTCATTCATTTGTTTTCATCCACTTCTCTCTCTTGTTCTTCCCCAAATTAATTTAGAGATGAACCTCCATTGATTTCATCTCCAAATCAACCCCTTCTTCCACCAAATCTTTTTCATTTCTCCTCTACTCCATGGTTAGAGGGTGCTAGCCAAGTTGGGAGGATTCAGAGCTCATTCGTGTCCTTTTAGAATCTCTACGTGTCGGTGTCGTATCGGAAGGATTTTTCTTTGAATCTCTCTCCCGGAAGGTATAATCTCTCCTCTAATCCATTCCTACATGCATATAGAAATATTTTGAACCCATAGGAATGACCTCCATAGTTGTATCTCCATTTATGTCCATTTCGTGTCCATTTGGAGGTCATAGGAGTGTCCTTTGTGTTGTGGTTGTGTCCATATGGAAAAACCCCAAATTTGGACACACTATGTGTTGTTGTTATGTATGAATGAATTATTACATGTTTAATCTCATATTTGTATTGGAGATGTGTTCTATAGTGTCTCATATATATATATATTAGTGTAGAGAGTGAGTTCTTGATATATTATGTTATATACTTGTATTTCTTTTGTCTCAAACTACCTAAATTCGTCATAATATTTATCCACGTTTTTAGTAGCAATAGCAATTTAGAAATGTCATAACTTTTAGCTTAGAACTCCGATTTATCTCCTGTTTTTTTAAAAGAACCGTATCGAAGTTAGCTTTCCAAATATATATTTTAAGAAGCCAAATTATTTCTGCAACTTTCTGTAAAATTATTTGAGTGTCAGCTGTACGAAAGACGAACGTGTTTCGATGTTTTCGCGATTTCGGGAGCTTTCGGATATGAAAATTCGATCCGTTTAAAGTTACGGAAAGCTAACACGAAGGGCTACAACATACTTTAATTCTAGAATTTAGTGAATGTCCAATTGGTACAGTATTGATTTTAAGTAGAAGAGTGACTATACGATATATGCATTTTGTGTAACCTATGAGCCTATGTAGTATAGATATTAAATGAATATAAAGTATGTAATGCATGATATGTTAGATGAATAAAATAATATATATATGATATATATTCTCTTTACATTAATGTATATATATGGTTGAATGCAAGCATGTAGGAATGCAATTAATATAATGCATATGAGCAATACATGAATGAAAGAATGATATACAATGTATGCATGAAAGTATATAATGAATGATAGATATGAATGCATGATATATATGTAATGATAGATATGAATGCATATTGTATAAATATTATAATGCAATATATAATGATAACATGTATGGTAATGTAGAGTATATGATGCAAGCATGAATGAATGGAGGAAATACATGTATATAGGTAATATAGAATGTAATATATGAATGCAAGCATGCAAGATAATATATTGTATCCATATATGATGCATTCAACTTAAAGATAATATAATATATGAAAGGAATGAATGATAATATATAACATAATATGTAGGGTAATGCAAGGTATGAAATATATGATGTGTGCATGTTTGTATGTCTCTATGTTAATGTATAAAATGATATGAATATACAATATATGCATATGTATAAAATATGTAGGTAATGCATAGATGCATGAATGAAAAGAATGTTTGTAATATGTTAATATAAATACAAGTATCTAATATGCATGAATGTAAGTATAATATAACACAAGTATACATGTATGTATCATGTAAATGTAATACACATGGTATGTATGCATGTATACAAGGTAAGTATGTATGTATGTATTTTATAAACTGAGTTAACCTATAACCTTTTACACATATGCATTCATACACCCTTTGACATCATGTATCACATGTCACATACACCTACCTATCACTAAATTTTAGAATATTAACACATATCCTTTCACACAAATGCCAAACACACACATACTCACTTACTCTTTTACCTCTCTTTCTCTCTCTCTCTATATATATATATGTATGTGCCTATATATATAGCTTTCCTATATATATCTATGTATATGAATATGTGAATGCGAATAATATATATACATTATATGACTAAGTTTGTGTGCCTTGTTAGCTTATGGTTTAGTTTTGTGCTTGGTTTAGCAAGTGACTTAGGCTATGAGTTAGTAGCTATCTTGGATACTTGATTTGCATATACTTAGTTTGTTTAGACCTAGAATAACTTGTTTGACCTAATTTAGACTTGTTGGACCTAGTTTGACCATAGTTGACCTAGGTTTGACTTTCAGGGTTGACCAAGTTGACCAAGAGTTGACTTTGGTCTAGATTGACCTAGAATCATGTAGAATGCATAGTAGAACTTTATATTGCCATTTTGGACTTGTTGTGACTTGTGCTGTTCTGATTAGGAGCCAGACACCTCTCCTCGGACAGTATATTTTCTTTGGACATTCAGACACCAGACGAGTACATTCTCTGATCATTTTATATCCTGCATTAGGAGTATATTTCCTGCTTTAGATTACTTTACATGATACTGACACGTTGGAAACACGGATTAGTACTATATGGATCTTGTTGTGCGATGTTATCCCCTTAGCGGATACATCGGGTATTCGTGTTCGTGTACTTTATCGTGAGCATCGTGTACTCCTTGTATTCGTGATATTCGTGTACAAATCGTGTGAAATCATGTATATTCATGTATTCACATGATCTCGTGTGCGACTATACTTCGTGTGCAATAACATAACTTAGCTAGATCCTTGTGTATTGATTGGGGCAGGGGAGTAGAAGTGGTTATGTAATCAATCCAGTAGATTACTCGTGTACAACCTCTGTAGATTACTCGTGTACAATATCTTACCGTTTACATAACCATCTTGTGCTCTGAATCACTAGTCACTGATAGTTCTCTATATATTGTAGCTATTTACTTACAGTCTCTCTCTTTTACATCATATTGTTCTTCAGTTTCCTGTATCTTACTCTCTTGCATGCTTTATATTTCCTAGCCTGTTATGATTTTTTGAGATGTACTGTACTCGCTCCTGTCCTGACTGGACCTGTTGATAAATTTTACAGATAGTCTGGAGGTTAGCTGCTAGCCTAGAGGAGACACAGTAGAGGTTGTATAGATAGCTAGGGTTTGCTTATAGCTTATTTTCAGTTGTCTTGAGTTGTATTTATTTTATGGATTACTGTATTTGAGCTTTGAGATGTATTCTAGGTTGGTGTATCTTAGACACTTAGACTTCTATCTGCTGTATCTCTTTTGGATTTTATGTTTTATCTATCTTCCATTATGCTCTACCTTAGATGTGATCGAGTTTACATTCTGCTATGTCACCCCTATTCGGGGAGTATAAACTGTTTAGCCTTATACTGTTAGATGCATGAGACCTAGGACAGCGTTCTACCGCCGACACTGCGGCGTAGGCTGGACGTACCCACTTCTTGTGCCCTTATTCTAGGGTACGGGTCGTGACAAGTTTTTAGTGGTGGCCCATGCAGGTCGAGTTTGTGTAGTGGTATTCGAACTAGAGTATCACTACAGCCTTAGGATATTTTTGAAGGTACTCAATCACAGTTAGGATTTCTTGAGAGATTCTTGCGACGACCCTTGAGAATCTTATTTTAACTTCGAATTGAAAAACTCTTCTTCCCTTGATTTGATTTATCTTTACTTTCTGTTGTTGAACTTGATTTTGATGATGATTGTGGAGTTTTGAATCTTGATGTTAGCTGTTGCATCCGAGTTTGTATTTATATGATTTGATAGATTATTGTTCAGTTTTGAATCTTGATGTTCGTTGATAAATTTGATTTTTGGGTATCCATTGTTGATTTAATTTAATTTTTGTCAAGATAAAATCATATGGGCTAGGTCATCTATGTTATGGAATCTAGTCTTCTACAGTCACATTAGCCAGCATGGTGAGAACATATAGTCTGATTTTGGATATATTTCTCGGGTGTAGGAATTTAAGATTTTTGCAGCCAAGCTAGCGGCATCGCGAAAATTTTAAATACCATGATTCTAGAGGTATATGCCTAAGTCGAGGACTCTGTGATTATCGTAGCCTTGCTTACTAGTATATCGAGGATTTAGAGTACCATAATTTTGGATAGACGCATATGATTATCAGATTGTACCTTAAATATTTTTGAACATGTTTTCTCTACTTTTATTCCAGTCCTTCAAAAAAATTATTATTTGTTTGTTTTGTTTTGCTTCTCATTATTTAACTTAGGAGTAGGTTTACTTATTTTTATAAACTCTTGTGTAACTTCTTGCCATGAGTTTCTTCTTAATACAATGAACCGATGATTTTGCTAGACTTTATCTTATAATTGATATTATAGTTCTGGGTTTCAAAATGGTTCCTTCTTTAAACAGATAAGCAAAACAGATTTTATCGTTATTACTTTCTTTCTATTATTCTTGTATTAAATAATAATAATAATAAAACTGTCTTGATTACATCAATCACCTACTTTGTAATCTTGGTAGGAATCTAAATGTTGGTCTTGATGTAGAAATTGATTTTTATATTGGGATATGAGAATATATAGTGGACACAGACCCTTGCCTTATACGTATGCATGCTACACTTTGATTTCCCACCTATCTAAATACATATTAATATGGTGTTGACGTTTAAATTCTCAAAACCCCAATATTTCTGATACACTATAGTATCATAGACAGGTTCTCTGCTTTTTCCAGTTTAAATTCATAAATTAAATATAAATTTTGTGTTATTAGTTACGTTTACATCATTGCACATGTATGTTATACATAGGGTTTCAATTCAAAAAAAAATTGGTTGAGTTTTGTGTTTGAAATTGTCAAATCTAAGACTGTGTGCATATTAACCCTTAATACTGGATTTTAAATGTTAGTTCAATTTATTGTTTTAAATGTAATATTTTGAGCTATATACATTGTGGTATGTAGGGATGTAAATTTAGGTTTCATATTCTTACATGTTAGGTTGTGATAAACATTGGGTTGGTTGATGTTCGAATTTCTTCAAACCCTAAAACTGAATACACGTTAACATTTTTACATTGATTTCAAATGTTTAGTTCAATTTTAGATTTAATATGTAATATTGAACTGTATGCATAGCTAAATGTATGGATAGTATATTAGGGTTTCATCTCTATCATGTTAGGATGTGTTGGGAGCATTGAGTTAGTTGTTATGTTTCAAACCCTAAAATTTGAAACTGCATTATGTTAATATTACACTGGTTTAAATGTTAGATTATTTTCTAATTTTGTATGTAAATGCTGAACTAAAACTGTATTTAACCTTTCAATACTAAGCTACAACCATGTACAAGGACACACACACCTTAACTTAGTATATACTGCCATGTAAACCTAACCCTTCCTCTCTATGTTATGTTTATATATCTATATAGGTATATATAGAGTTTATGCATACATGTTATAATGTATATAGATACATAACTAAATCTCTACCTCTTTATATATATGTACATGGTTAGCCATGCATGTTATGAGCAAATGAGTTGTATATTGTAGATTGTTTAACCAATATGCCATGATTAGTGTAACTTGATAGTTATTGTTTGAAACCCAAATCCTCCTATGCACTTTCATATATATTTCACATACACACATGCCTACTATCTAACCATATGAACATGTCCACATACACCCATATACACACAAACCACATAACCTTACATAATGCTAGCTTTTCCTTCTCTAACACTCTCTCTATATATATATTGTGATTGGATTTCAATACAATTGACTTTCATTCTTTAACTTTTGATTGTGATTTTCTTTGAATAGTACCCCTTTATAGATAATTGGTAGTCATCTTTATTTATTTTTGATAAGTACCAGTTTTATATAGGATGGTAGACTGCCTTACAGTTTTGATGATTATTATTTATGTATCTTTTCTAGTTTAGCACCCTAGATTGCTTGTGTGTTTTGATACCCTATGACCGTCTTAGTTAGCATGACTAGTATACCTAGATGAGACTTCACTACCACCGTATGCCATGATCCTGTATGTCGTCCTTTTAAATCATATGATTTATTTAAGTTCTGGGACTTTGATTATGGGGGTTTGACCTAGAAGGAGTATGAACATTTTAATTTCGAGGACAAAATTTTTCTAAGGTGGGTAGACTTGTAACACCCAGTTTTCTAAAATGAGGGTAATTTTAAAATTTTGTAATTTTAATCATTTATTGATTTGACATTTAAATCATGATATAATTTTTGGTAATTTTTAAATTATTTTAAAATTATTTAAAATCATGACTTGTGATTTTGATATTTTACTAGTGAAACCCTAGAGACTGTTTGACCTAGAGTCTAACCATATGATTAGGATATTTTAATGTCATTTCTGGCCTAAGGATATTTTGCATTTGACCTCTTTAAATTATTTTGATATTTATTGCGTTGGTGATTGTTGATTTTGACCTTTGATATGTGTGATTTTGTGATGGTTTTGTGTCCGTAGCGGACACGTATCAGTTTTTATTTACAAATGTTTGATGTGCCTCAAAGATATTTTTTATTGCTAATTTTTTTTTTGAAAGTATTTGAATGAGATTGTTTTCTGCATGTGTTTCCGGTGATTGCTTTGTTTTAATTTCGAGGACGAAATTTTTTTAAGGTGGATAGATTTGTCACCCCCAGTTTTCAGAAACAGGGGTATTTTTATCATTTTACATTTTTGAATATTTTTGAAATTTATTTTATTATTTATTATATTATTTTGGGGTTAAAATTTATTTTATTATTTAATATATTGTTTTGGGTTTATTTGAGTTGGGTTCGAATTTTAACTCAATCCGACTTGAAACGGGAACCCGGGGGGTAGTTTGACTCTAGTGGGACCCACACACTAGTTAGGCATGGCCCACATGATATTAATTTTAGTCCACATGATATTAATTTTAGTTAGTAGTTAGACTAATTATTATGGATATGTTTAGTTTAATTAGAGACTTAAAACTAGACTAAATTGACCTCAACCTTTAATCCATTCCTAATTTAAATCAAATAGATTAGTGGAGGGCATTTTGGACATTCAAATAGGGGACACCTCACCCTTTTTGGGCAGCCACCTATGGGGGGGATAAGGAGTGGGTCACTTCTTCATTCATTTGTTTTCATCCACTTTCTCTCTCTTGTTCTTCCCCAAATTAATTTAGAGATGAACCTCCATTGATTTCATCTCCAAATCAACCCCTTCTTCCACCAAATCTTTTTCATTTCTCCTCTACTCCATGGTTAGAGGGTGCTAGCCAAGTTGGGAGGATTCGGAGCTCGTTCGTGTCCTTTTAGAATCTCTACGTGTCGGTGTCGTGTCGGAAGGATTTTTTCTTTGAATCTCTCTCCCGGAAGGTATAATCTCTCCTCTAATCCATTCCTACATGCATATAGGAATATTTTGAACCCATAGGAATGACCCCCATAGTTGCATCTCCATTTATGTCCATTTCGTGTCCATTTGGAGGTCATAGGAGTGTCCTTTGTGTTGTGGTTGTGTCCATATGGAAAAACCCCAAATTTGGACACACTTTGTATTGTTGTTATGTATGAATAAATTATTACATGTTTAATCTCATATTTTGTATTGGAGATGTGTTCTATAGTGTCTCATATATATATTAGTGTAGAGAGTGAGTTCTTGATATATTATGTTATATACTTATGTTTCTTTTGTCTCAAACTACCTAAATTCGTCATAATATTTATCTACGTTTTTAGTAGCAATAGCAACTTGGAAATGTCATAACTTTTAGCTTAGAACTCCGATTTATCTCCCGTTTTTTTAAAAGAACAGTATCGAAGTTAGCTTTCCAAATATATATATTTTAATAAGCCAAATTATTTCTGTAACTTTCTGTAAAATTATTTGAGTGTCAGCTGTACGAAAGACGAACGCGTTTCGGTATTTTCGCGATTCCGGGAGCTTCCGGACACGAAAATGCGATCCGTTTAAAGTTTCAGAAAGCTAACATGAAGGGATACAACATACTTTAATTCTAGAATTTAGTGAATGCCCAATTGGTACAGTATTGATTTTAAGTAGAAGAGTGACTATACGATATATGCATTTTGTGTAACCTACGAGCCTATGTAGTATGGATATTAAATGAATATAAAGTATGTAATGCATGATATGTTAGATGAATAAAAAAATATATATGATATATATTCTCTTTACATTAATGTATATATATGGTTGAATGCAAGCATGTAGGAATGCAATTAATATAATGCATATGAGCAATGCATGAATGAAAGAATGATATACAATGTATGCATGAAAGTATATAATGAATGCTAGATATGAATGCAAGATATATATGTAATGATAGATATGAATGCATATTGTATAAATATTGTAATGCAATATATAATGATAACATGTATGGTAATATAGAGTATATGATGCAAGCATGAATGAATGGAGGAAATACATGTATATAGGTAATATAGAATGTAATATATGAATGCAAGCATGCAAGATAATGTATTGTATCCATATATGATGTATTCAACTTAAAGATAATATAATATATGAAAGGAATGAATGATAATATATAACATAATATGTAGGGTAATACAAGGTATGAAATATATGATGTGTGCATGTTTGTATGTCTCTATGTTAATGTATGAAATGATATGAATATACAATATATGCATATGTATAAAACATGTAGGTAATGCATAGATGCATGAATGAAATGAATGTTTGTAATATATTAATATAAATACAAGTATCTAATATGCATGAATGTAAGTATAATATAATACAAGTATACATGTATTTATCATGTAAATGTAATATACATGATATGTATGCATGTATACAAGGTAAGTATGTATGTATGTATTTCTATAAACTGAGTTAACCTATAACCTTTTACACACATGCATTCATACACCCTTTGACATCATGTATCACATGTCACATACACCTACCTATCACTAAATTTTAGAACATTAACACATATCCTTTCACACACATGCCAAACACACACATACTCACTTACTCTTTTACCTCTCTTTCTCTTTCTATATATATATGTATGTGCCTATATATATAGCTTTCCTATATATATCTATGTATATGAATATGTGAATGTGAATAATATATATACATTATATGACTAAGTTTGTGTGCCTTGTTAGCTTATGGTTTAGTTTTGTGCTTGGTTTAGCAAGTGACTTAGGCTATGAGTTAGTAGCTATCTTGGATACTTGATTTGCATATACTTAGTTTGTTTAGACCTAGAATCACTTGTTTGACCTAATTTAGACTTGTTAGACCTAGTTTGACCTAGGTTTGACTTTCAGGGTTGAACAAGTTGACCAAGAGTTGACTTTGGTCTAGATTGACCTAGAATCATGTAGAATGCATAGTAGAACTTTATATTGCCATTTTGGACTTGTTGTGACTTGTGCTGTTCTGATTAGGAGCCAGACACATCTCCTCGGACAGTATATTTACTTTGGACATTCAGACACCAGGCGAGTACATTCTCTGATCATTTCATATCCTGCATTAGGAGTATATTTCCTACTTTAGAGTACTTTACATGATGCTGACACGTTAGAAACACGGATTAGTACTATATGGATCTTGTTGTGCGATGTTATCCCCTTAGCGGATACATCGGGTATTCGTGTTCGTGTACTTTATCGTGAGCATCGCGTACTCCTTGTATTCGTGACATTCGTGTACAAATCGTGTGAAATTGTGTATATTCATGTATTCACATGATCTCGTGTGCGACTATACTTCGTGTGCAATAACATAACTTAGCTAGATCCTTGTGTATTAATTGGGGCGGGGGAGTAGAAGTGGTTATGTAATCAATCCAGTAGATTACTCCTGTACAACCTCTATAGATTACTCGTGTACAACATCTTACCGTTTACATAACCATCTTGTGCTCTGAATTACTAATCACTGATAGTTCTCTATATATTATAGCTATTTACTTACAGTCTCTCTCTTTTACATCATGTTGTTCTTCAGTTTCCTGTATCTTACTCTCTTGCATGCTTATATTTCCTAGCCTGTTATGATTTTTTGAGATGTACTGTACTCGCTCCTGTCCTGACTGGACCTGTTGATAAATTTTACAGATAGTCTGGAGGTTGCCTGCTAGCCTAGAGGAGACACAGTAGAGGTTGTATAGATAGCTAGGGTTTGCTTATAGCTTATTTTCAGTTGTCTTGAGTTGTATTTATTTTATGGATTACTGTATTTGAGCTTTGAGATGTATTCTGGGTTGGTGTATCTTAGACACTTAGACTTTTATCTGCTGTATCTCTTTTGGATTTCATGTTTTATCTATCTTCCATTATGCTTTACCTTAGATGTGATTGAGTTTATATTCTGCTATGTCACCCCCATTCGGGGAGTATAAACTGTTTAGCCTTATACTGTTAGATGCATGAGACCTAGGACAGCGTTCTACCGCCGATACTGCGACGTAGGCTGGACGTACCCACTTCTCGTGCCCTTATTCTAGGGTACGGGTCGTGATACTTCCTTTCTAGATTATCTGTCGTGTGTGACTTTGTGATGTGCTACGTGTCTTGTGTTAGACTGAGTCGTAGGTTGCACTACCTGCTTTCCCAGTCTAATCTCTAACTTTTTAGAGTTAGCACAGATCTCATCATACTTAGTAGTAAGAGCATCAATTCTACATGAAGCAATAGAATACTTCTTCTTTTCTGATTCTAATTCCTCCTTAAGTTTAGCATTTTCTTGAGTGCTTTTCTCAATGCAATAAAGTGCCTCATGCAATCTAAACTTCAGTATGGAAATCTCAGTAGAATTATCAGAAGTAGAAGTATCTCTAGCATCATTCAATAAGCAAGTAAGCTTTTCAATCTCACGCTTATAGGATAGAATATCCTTTCTAGCTTGCTTATATTTATCTAATACTTTCTTGTGTTCTTCTAACAGATCACTGAAAGCATCAGATAAATCATCATAAGAAAATTCACTCTCTCCAGAAAAAGAATTATTTTGTACCTCGTTAGATAATGCCATTGAGCATAAATTTGCAGCTTGATGAGGTCTCTCTTCTTCTTCTTTTTCTTCTTCTTCTTTTTCTTCAGAATCGCTTGCTTTGCTTTCACACCATATGCTCGTGCTAGTGTACTTGTGAGTTGATAATCTTTGTTCGTAGTGACTCTCCTTTCTAGCAGTAGTACAATCTTCTTGGATGTGGCCTGTCTTCTTGCAATTGTCACATACAAGCTCTTCTTCGTATAAGGGATTGTGTCGTACCTTAAATCCCAATTCCATCATGTGTACATATTTGTATCATTATGAAGACTATCCTTCTCTCTGGAGTTGCTAGCTTTGCTTTCATACCTGCACTCATAAGTAGCTTCAAAAACTTTCCAAATTTATGAGATGTTGTGCAAGTAGAAATAAGATTGAATACATTTGTGTCTACAACATAATAAAACATATGCATAGCTTTTGCATCAAGGCTAGCTAACTTCTTCTCTTCCTCCGTGTAACTATAAAAAGGCTTGTTGATTATAGAGGATGTGAGAATAGAAGTGATAGTAGGCTTCTTGTAGCCGGTGACAACAATTGACCATAAGTCAAAATCTAGAGACTTCAAGTAGAAGCTCATCCGTGTCTTCCAATAGCTATAGTTTGTTCCATCAAATAGTGGGAGTCTATTTGAGGATTGCTCTTCAGTTGTGAAGTACATATTTGCCATATGTGATATAGTGATCTATGTAACAACAGTTATAAATAAGAATATAATAGCAGTGTTACCTTGCTTTACTTGTATAACCCGCTCTGATACCAATTGTAGGAACAATTGGATCAGAATATAATACCTCAAGATGGAGCACTGGCTTTGATAGCTCTATAGAGCGCACCTGCTCTGATACCAATTGTAGGATCGATTGTAGGAACGAGTTGTAAAGCGCAATACTCTAGAGGGGGTGTGAATAGAGTAGGCAGCGAAAATTAACTATTTACAAATGTTAGTAACAAGATCACAGATAATATATCACAGATATGTAAATAAAAAGTAGAAAGTAGAGAGCAAACGCAAACACAAGGATGTATACTGGTTTCCCTCTTGTGAGGACTAGTCCAGTCGAAAGAACTCTAGCTTCCAGTTGAATCCACTATGGAAAATCACCACAAGTTTTCATCCAAAGTTCTTACAACTTCTACAACGCGAGCTTTGATCTGAAGTACTCGACCAACTTCAATTGTGAAGTGTGTAACTTCAATCAAGCCTCTGATTACAACCACTCTAAAACTTCTAGACCGTACCGCACTGGCAAAACGATTAGAGGATTGTAACTGGCTTGGGATTTGAAAATAAATAGCTCAGAACACTTTGGAAGAAGTAGTAGGCTTATAGAGAAGAGATATGAAAGTGAATGAGTGAGTTAAAATGATCAAAATCCTTCTCTATTTATAGTTTTTCCAAAGACAGAATTCTGACAGAATTCGGGCAGAATTCGGGCAGAACTCTATGAGAAAATCTCGGTGGAATCCGTAACTGCAGGAAGACCAAGTTCAAAAGCAACGTTCACTAACCGAACTCTGGCCGAACTCTGGCCGAACTCTGGCCGAATTCTGGCCGAACTCTGGCCGAACTCTGTCCGAGTTCTGTTGGAGTTCTGTCAGGATTTTTGCAAATTGGTTTTGGGCTTTTTGAAAAGTCAAGCAGTTAGGAAGTAGTTTGGGCTTTTGTAAGTGGGCTTGTTTTCAAAATGAAAGGGTATTTTGAAAACGTTTCTTGGGTAGCCTATTTGCCAGTACGATGCAGTGTACATCGTATTCCTAGACTCAATAAATATGCAAATTACATTCATGAAATAGGAAAACCAAGAGCCCTTTGATGACGCCTTTCTTCAGATATTTGAGCAAACATGAAGACGCCTTTTTCACTTTGACGGCGGAACCCCCGATGCGAGGCCCCGAATAGGTCGTTAGGCGGTTCAGAGAAATCTTCTTGTATGACGCCGTCTTTGGCCCATCAATAATTCTTCATTGTGTATGTCCTGGTTTGATCATGTTTGATCATGCTTACAGCATGTCTATAAATACATGTTAGAAGAACAAAGCAGTATGATGCATTGTGATACAAACATAGCAATATTATATAGAACGTTTAGGACAATGCTAAGATTAGGACAATTCTAAGTTTAAGTAGCAACATGATAGTGATTACATGAATATTAGTGATGTCATTATGTTAAACTTAATTGATTAGCCATATTCAAAAACATGATATAATCATTGGGCTAATAGAAGGATGTCATGCACATGAGTGTTTCAAACTACCCCATCGATTATTCTTTTAGATATTTGAATTGTATATTTTTTTCCGTAAAAAAAAAATCGTTTCGCCTTCTCGTCTAGTAGTTTAATTCGTAATTGCTTATCAACAAAACTTTTTCTAACTTCCTAACCCTTCCTATTTCTAAATTTTGAGGACAAAATTCTTATACGTTGGGTAGGATGTAAACCCCCTAAATTTCTACTATGATTTTTTTGTAATTTGGTATTGATTTCGTAATTCAGAATTGTACATCGCATACGAGTTGGCATTTGTCGTATTGTACGTCGTGTGCGATTTGGCGTGTCGTATTTTTCTCGACGAGTGCGAATATGTGCGAGGTACATATTCTTAGAAAAACATTTTTATTTTATTATAATGGAAGTATAGTTTTTTTAAAATATGTATATTTATATATAATAAATACTCAATTTAAGGTTAGGAGCAAAGAGAATATCAAAACTTCATTCATTTTACTGTATAAAATGCTATTTTATATTTTTGTACAAATATAGTAGTAATTTAGAAAACGAGAATATTTTAAATATTTGCATACATGAATCTATATCATATATAGATTTTCATTTCTAATTTTTGAAATTATTTATTATATTATTTTCACAACTTATAAAAAGATATTTAAAATTTAGTTATTGAGATTTAAATCAAAATTTGATTATTACGAGTATTTTTAAATTTGATTATTGAGATTTAAATCTGATTACTTAGTTTTGATTATTTTGAAACCAATTTAAATAAATGATGGATTTATCTAGTGAGGAATTTAAATCGTCCCAATCCATATCCTTCTAGGAGCCCGACCTCCTATATAAGGAGAGGCTCCTGGCTCCTCTTCCACAAATTTCTCATTTCCACCACAACCCAAGCATCGTGCATCGTGTCCGTGTGCTCCCTATCCACTACATTGCTATTGGTACAAATAAATTATTTCCTCGGGTCTGACAATCCCGGACCTCCGCACACGGCTACTCTCTCCCGACTGCCAGCCCCATCATCATCGTCATCATCCCCTTCGCCCCCCCATCGGCCGAAGCCGACAACAACCACTGCTTCGGCAACGAACCACCATTAACCCCAACCGAAACTCCCTCAAACCTCGTCGATCTAACACCACCAACAGCAACCCCAACCACCATCACAACCACCTGCACCGACGGGCATCACCACCACTGCCACCAAAATAGAAAGGAAAGAGAAAAGTAACCCTCACCGTCGCCTGCGGATCCACGCCTCGTAGCCGGCCGAGCTTCCCCAGTGGCCACCTCCAATATCGCAGATCTCCTCGCGCTATTTGGGCGCACGAACCGTGGCAGCCTCTCGGACGTCGGCCGTCGAAACCACGCCGCGCAGGTAGTCTGCCTCCCCTCTGTCGCACGGCCATCCGGCATCAGCCTCCCCACCAGATCTCCGCCACCGTCGCCTCCTTCTCGAGATGTCGCCACTCCTCCGGTGCTCCTCCCTCTGTGGCGGACTGCCGTACCGCTCGCCCCATTCTCGGCTACGCTTTCGCGACGTCTTGAGGCTCGTCGCACCATCTGAGCGCCACCACGGTCCCCTCCTCCGTCGACGCCGGTCCCCCTTCTGTAAGACTTCCCTCTCTCCCCTCTAATTTAACTTCCCTTCATATTCTCTCTTGAATACAGAGGTTCCCTCTTAAATTTCTCACCAAACCCCCCTCTCACTTTTCCTCACTTTCTTTTTGCCGTGTGGTCCCTTCTCCTTACAAGAGAAGAAGGAGAAGACTTTAATTATCTTTTGCTTGTTTTGGGTTCACTGCTTTAACATTAAAAATGCTAGTAGCATAGTAGGCAAGTATAAAAATTTAATAAATTTTAATATAAGTATTTCTGTAGTAGCATTATTTTGATATGTTGCTTTGTGTTTTCATTTATCATTATTCTTGTTATTAATTATTATTATTATTATTTTCTTTTGTTCCCCAAAGATTATTATATTTCTAAAGATTTTATAGCTATACGTTTAGAAGGAAACAATAATATAAATATATTATTAGTACTTATTTGATTGATTTAGAAAATATTTTGTATATAAATATATAATTATTTTCAAAGTATATATCATAGTTATGGTATTGGGCTTATATATATTTTTATGTTCAACTTGGCTTAGAAGTTTTTAGTATATAATGGTATAGGTGTTTGATAAATTAGGGTTAATAATTCTCGTATGATTTCAAATATCCATTTAAATTATATCTACCTAGAAATCTTATTTTTACAAAAAATCGAGTTTTAGTAAAAGGAATTCTTTTATATATTTTGGGGGTAATAAAATATTACAATGAGTTATAAATATTTTTCCACAAATATATAAATCCAGTAATTTTTTTTCCTAAATTTAAGATTTGAAGATTTTTAGAGTTTTAAGCCTCAAATGATAATAATATGTTTTCTAAAACTAGTATACGTAACTTTCACCCAACTCTCTCCAAATATTGTCACTTATCATCATACACTCCTATTTTCTCGTGACTTCAGACCCCTACACCTTAAACGTGGCAATTGGACAATCAGAACATGACAAAATATCGTACCACATTAGGCGACACACCAGGCAAGATACCGTGCCATATTTACTGCTTACATTTAGTTGTATTTTTTTATTCAATTATTGTATCTACATTTCCAGTTTATTATTTCTTCTTGCATGTGGACCTAGAGTTAAGGTACTACCGTCAACTTAGTGTATCTCATTAACTTGTCACGATTGTATCACGAGATGTGTGTGAGTTGAGAGTACATATAGAGGTCACTTGCGTATTGGCTGATCCCCCGTGCGCATGTGTAGGAATAACTGTCAATAGATGCATGTTAGAAGACTTGACAGTTATTAGATATGAAACAGTGTTGTGAAAGTGTCACGTGTTGGTGTGTCGTGGTTACGATGCATGTGTAGTATCATTGGAGGGAGAGGACAGCTATTAGCGTAGGGGCTACATTCACATTTACACACATTTTGGGCTGATAGTGACTCGGATGAGCGCTACTTACTGCCCTGGGGCCGATAGCGACTCAGATGAGCGCTACTTACTGCCCATGGTCGATAGTGACTCGGATGAGCGCTACTTGTCACGACCCGCACCCGTTTTTTCGGATACGAGACGTGTCCAAGCCAGACTACGTCGCAGAGTCGGCGGTAGAACGCTGTCACGGCCATGATGCTCAAAATCCCAAAATATCATCTTTATTGCTCATTCACATTTCTAAGATTTATTACAACAATTACAAGATTTACATTGGAAAGAAAATACAATGTTCTAACACATTTAATAAAAATAATACCACTGCTATCTATTTCTAGGTTTAGGTCTGCAAGTACACCCGTATCTCCCAAAGCTAAGTGAATCCACGGCTAACCTGAAAAATGTTGGTTTCCAGTCAGGAATGGAACAAGCACACAAACCGACGACAATGCGAGAACACAATAGAATTAACAAGACATGAAAATAACATATGAGAGATAAAAACTAGAAGGTAACTGATGATATGGCAGGTAGGGAAAAAGACAAAGAAAACAAATAAAATACAACTACCTATATGGTGTGAAATATCCGTTTCGACATGTGAACGGCTATGGGGTAAATTCGGCACTCTGCACGTGTCGTGTGCAGCTGCTATTATTCAAGAATAGACTCATGGGATAGTTCTGGGTAGTCCACATGTCTACTAAGATATTTCTCCTCCCGATTACTCCGTGTGACGAGCGTGTCAACAAGCAGCAAGATATATGTATAAACATGAAATGTAAAAACTACTATGAATCGAAAAAACAATCAGAAAGTGTACTTGCCTGAGGTCCTTTGCTGGTGAAACAAACATCTTGTTGGGTCCAACGTAGTGTGATTAGCCTAGGGTCGACGTGGATTGACAAAGAATCAGAAGTACGATTAGATTGGTTATGATCACGATTAATCTAAGAGAAAATCATTTAAGAAACACAATTTCCTAATTTAGAAAGTATCTATATCTATATATTTATTTAAAATATATTTAGAAACTATTTATAAACTTTATAAGCACTTTTGGAAAAACCCTTTAAGAAAATACTATATATTTTTATTTTTAAGGATGCTTATTAATAACTCTGAAATACTTCTAATGTACAAGTAGTTATACCTAAAAGTCTACTAACAATAAAATCGAATGAATCTAAAGCCCAAAATAAAATCCCTAAACCACTAAAACAAAATAACTTAATAAATGAACTAATTTTTGTCAAATATGAAACAAAGTTTAATTTGATAGAAAATATTATGATAATGTCTTTAATATACTTTAGCATAAAAGCCCAATATAGTCCAAGGTATTTTAAATTACCTAGATGCTTAAAAGTCCAATAACAAGCCTGAATGTATGATAAGTCCCTAAACCTTCTAAATTCCAATTTAAGCCCATATATTAAATATTTCAAAAATAACTAAATAATAATAATAATAATAATAATAATAATAATAATAATAATAATAGTTCATAACAAAATAATATTACTAATAATTATACTAATACAGTATTAAAAATCATTGGATCATGGATTTATATATATCCAGCCCAAACAATTTGAAAGCCATAAACCCATTCTTTTGGGCTCACTGGCCCAGGTTAACAACATAATGAAACAAATAAAATAAGAAAATAAACTAAAACAAAATTAATTATAACAAAACATAAAAGCAAAGAGAAAGAGAGAGGGGTCAGAACAGAAATGGGGAAAGGAAAAGAATGGAAGAGGAAGGAGGATGGGTCGAGAGGAAGGCTCACCGAGGGTGGTTTGGCCGGCGAAAAATGGAGGCTCAGGCGGAGGGAGCGGCGCTGGGGAGGATCGAGGAGGGCAGTCTCGGCTGGTCAGAGCGGGATGTTCGCCTTCAGCGGCGGTTCGACGAGACGGCCACGACGTCGAGGTTCGACGCACGATGGTGCTCGTCGAGGGCGGTGCTGGACGTAGAGGCAAGGAGGACGTCCCCATGAAGGCGCCCGGGGGAACGGGCTTGTCACGACCCGCACCCGCTTTTTCGGATACGAGACGTGTCCAAGCCAGCCTACGCCGCAGTCGACGGTAGAACGCTTGTCACGGCCATGATGCTCAAAATCACAAAATATCATCTTTATTGCTTATTCACATTTCTAAGATTTATTAAAACAATTACGAGATTTACATTGGAAATAAATACAATGTTCTTACACATTTAATGAAAATAATACCACTGCTATCTATTTCTAGGTTTAGGTCTACAAGTCCACCCATATCTCCCAAAGGTAAGTGAATCCACGGCTAATCTGAAAAATGTTGGTTTCCAATCAGGAATGGAACAAGCACACAAATCGACGACAATGCAAGAACACAATAGAATTAACAAAACATAAAAATAACATATAAGAGATAAAAACTAGAAGCTAACTTGTGACATGGCAGGTGGGGAAAAAGCCAAGGAAAACAAATAAAATACAACTACCTATGTGGTGTGTGAAATATCCGTTTCGACATGTGAACGACTATGGGATAAATCCGGCACCCTGCACGTGTGTGTGCAGCTGCTATTATTCAAGAATAGACTCATGGAATAGTTCTGGATAGTCCACATGTCTACTAAGTTATTTTTCCTTCGACTACTCCGTGTGACGAGCGTGTCAACAAGCAGCAAGATATATGTATAAATATGAAATGTAAAAACTACCATGAATCAAAAAACAATAAGAAAGTGTACTTGCCTGAGGTCCTTGCTGGTGAAACAAACATCTTGTTGGGTCCAACGTAGTGTGATTAGCCTAGGGTCGACGTGGATTGACAAAGAATCAGAAGTACGATTAGATTGGTTATGATCACGATTAATCTAAGAGAAAATCATTTAAGAAACACAATTTCCTAATTATAAAGTATATATATCTATATATTTATTTAAAATATATTTACAAACTATTTATAAACTTTATAAGCACTTTTGGAAAAACCCTTTAAGAAAATACTATAATTTTTATTTTTAAGGATGCTTATTAATAAACTCGAAATACTTCTAATGTACAGTAGTTATACCTAAAAGTCTACTAACAATAAAAATCGAATGAATCTAAAGCCCAAAATAAAATCCCTAAACCACTAAAACAAAATAACTTAATAAATGAACTAATTTTTGTCAAATATGAAACATAGTTTAATTTGATAAAATATTATGATAATGTCTTTAATATACTTTAGTATAAAAGCCCAATATAGTCCAAGGTATTTTAAATTACCTAGATGCTTAAAAGTCCAAGAACAAGCCCGAATGTATGATAAGTCCCTAAACCTACTAAAGTCCTATTTAAGCCCATATATTAAATATTTCAAAAATAACTAATAATAATAATAATAATATAAAATAATAATATAATAATAATAATAGTTCATAATAAAATAATATACTAATAATTATATAATACAGTATTAAAAATCATTGGATCATGGATTATATATATCCAGTCCAAACAATTTGAAAGCCCATAACCCATTCCTTTGGGTCACTGGCCCAGTTAACAACATAATGAAGCAATAAAATAAGAAAATAAACTAAAACAAAATTAATTATAACAAAACATAAAAGCAAAGAGAAAGAGAGAGGGGTCAGAACAGAAATGGGGAAAGAGAAAGAATGGAAGAGGAAGGAGGATGGGTCGAGAGGAAGGCTCACCGAGGGTGGTTTGGCCGGCCAAAAATGGAGGCTCAGGCGGAGGGAGCGGCGCGGGGAGGATCGAGGAGGGCAGTCTCGGCTGGTCAGAGCGGGATGTTCGCCTTCAGCGGCGGCAAGGAGACGGCCAGACGTCGAGGTTCGACGCACGTGGTGCTCGTCGAGGGCGGGCTAGACGCAGAGGCAGAGGCGCCCGGGGAACGGGCTTGTCACGACCCGCACCCGCTTTTTCGGATACGAGACGGTCCAAGCCAGCCTACGCAGAGTCGGCGGTAGAACGCTGTCACGGCCATGATGCTCAAAATCAAAATATCATCTTTATTGCTCATTCACATTTCTAAGATTTATTACAACAATTACGAGATTTACATTGGAAAGAAAATACAATGTTCTTACACATTTAATGAAAATAATACCACTGCTATCTATTTCTAGGTTTAGGTCTACAAGTACACCCATCTCCCAAAGGTAAGTGAATCCACGGCTAACCGAAAAAAATGTTGGTTTCCAAGTCAGGAATGGAACAAGCACACAAACCGACGACAATACGAGAACATAATAGAATTAACAAGACATAAAATAACATATGAGAGAAAAAACTAGAAGGTAACTGATGACATGGCAGGTGGGGAGAAAAGCCAAGGAAAACAAATAAATACAACTACCTATGTGGTGTGAAATATCCGTTTCAACATGTGAACGGCTATGGGAAAATCCGGCACCCTGCACGTGTCGTGTCAGCTGCTACGATTCAAGAATAGACTCATAGAATAGTTCTGGGTAGTCCACATGTTACTAGATATTTCTCCTTCCCGACTACTCCGTGTGACGAGCGTGTCAACAAGCAGCAAGATATATTATAAACATGAAAATAAAAACTACTATGAATGAAAAATAATCAAAAGTGTACTTGCCAGGGTCCTTTGCTGGTGAAACATACATCTTGTTGGGTCCAACGTAGTGTGATTAGCCTAGGGTCGACGTGGATTGACAAAGAATCAGAAGTACGATTAGATTGGTTATGATCACGATTAATCTAAGAGAAATCATTTAGAAAAACAATTTCCTAATTTAGGAAAGTATTATATCTATATATTATTTAAAATTATTTAGAAACTATTTATAAACTTTATAAGCACTTTTGGAAAAACCCTTTAAGAAAATACTATATATTTTTATTTTTAAGGATGCTTATTAATAAACTCTGAAATACTTCTAATGTACAAGTAGTTATACCTAAAAGTACTAACAATAAAAATCAAATGAATCTAAAGCCCAAAATAAATCCCAAAACCACTAAAACAAAATAAACTTAATAAATGAACTAATTTTTGTCAAATATGAAACATAGTTTTTGATAGAAATATTATGATAATGTCTTTAATATACTTTAGTATAAAAGCCCATATAGTCCAAGGTATTTTAAATACCTAGATGCTTAAAAGTCCAATAACAAGCCCCGAATGTTGATAAGTCCCTAAACCTACAAAAGTCCCATTAAGCCCATATATTAAATATTTCAAAATAACTAAATAATAATAATATAATAATAATAATAATAATAATAATAATAATATATAATAATATAATAGTTCAAACAAAATAATATTACTAATAATTATATTAATACAATATTAAAAATCATGGATCATGGATTTATATATATCCAGTCCAAACATTTGAAAGCCCATAACCCATTCCATTGGGCTCATGGCCCAGTTAACAAAATAATGAATCAAATAAAATAAGAAAATAAGCTAAACAAAATAATTATAACAAAACATAAAAGCAAAGAGAAAGAGAGAGGGGGGGTCAGAAAGAAATAGGGAAAGGGAAGAATGGAAGAGGAATGAGGATGGGTCGAAGGAAGGCTCACCGAGGGTGGTTTGCCGGCCAGAAATGGAGGATGAGGTGGAGGGAGCGGTGCTGGGGAGGATCGAGGAGGGTAGTCTCGGCTGGTTAGAGGGGCGTTCGCCTTCAGCGGTGGTTCGAGGAGACGCCATGACGTCGAGGATCGACGCACGGTGGTGCGTCGAGGGCGGTGCTGGACGCAGGGCAAGGAGGACTTCCCATAAGCGGCCCGGGGAACGGGCTTGTCACGACCCGCACCACTTTTTCGGATACGAGACGTGTCCAAGCCAGCCTACGCCGCAGAGTTGGCGGGGAGAACGCTGTCTCGGCCATGATGCTCAAAATCACAAATATCATCTTATTGCTCATTCACATTTCTAAGATTATTCAACACATTACAAGAGTTACATTGGAAAGAAAATACATGTTCTTACACATTTAATGAAAATAATACCCACTGCTATCTATTTCTAGGTTTAGGTCGCAAGTACACCCGTATCTCCCAAAGCTAAGTGAATCCACGGCTACCTGAAAAATGTTGGATTCAGTCAGGAATGGAACAAGCACACAAACCGATGACAATGCAGAACACAATAGAATTAACAAGACATGAAAATAACATATGAGGACAAAAGCTAGAAGGTAATATGACATGGCAGGTGGGGAAAAAGCAAGAAAAACAATAAAATACAACTACCTATGTGGTATGAAATATCCGTTTCGACATGTGAACGGCTATGGGGAAAATCCACACCCTGCAGTGTCGTGTCAGCTGCTATTAGCAAGAATAGACTCATGGGATAGTTCTTGGTAGTCCACTTGTCTAATAAGATATTTCCCTCCAGATACTCGTGGACGAGCGTGTCAACAAGCAGCAAGATATTTATAACAGAATGTAAAAACTACTATGAATCGAAAAGCAATCAGAAAGTGTACTTGCCTGAGTCCTTTGCTGGTTGAAACAAAACATATTGTTGGGTCCAACGTAGTGTGATTAGCCTAGGGTCGACGTGGATTAACAAAGAATCAGAAGTACGATTAGGTTATGATCACATTAATCTAAGAACAATCATTTAAAAACAATTTCCTAAGTTAGAAAGTACTATATCTATATATTTATTTAAAATATATTTATAAACTATTTATAACACTTTTAAGCACTTTTGGAAAAAAACCTTTAAGAAAATACTATATATTTTTATTTTTAAGGATGCTTATTAATTAACTCTGAAATACTTCTAATGTACAAGTAGTTTAACCTAAATGTCTACTAACAATAAAAATTGATGAATCAAAAGCCCAAATAAAATCCCTAAACCACTAAAACAAAATAACTTAATAATGAACTAAGTTTTGTCAAATATGAAACATAGTTTAATTTGATAGAAAATATTATGATAATGTCTTTCATATACTTTAGTATAAAAGCCCAATATAGTCCAAGGTATTTTAAATTACCTAGATGCTTAAAGTCCATAAACAAGCCCGAATGTATGATAAGTTCCTAAAACCTACAAAAGTCCTATTAAGCCTATATTAATTATTTCAAAAATAACTAAACTAATATAAAATAATAATAATAATAATAATAATAATAAATAATAGTTCATAACAAATAATATTACTAATAATTATTTGTACAGTAAAAATCATTGGATCATGGATTATATATATCAGCCCAAACAATTTGAAAGCCCATAACCCTTTCCATTGGGCCTGGCCCAGTTAACAAATAATGAACAAAATAAATAAGAAAATAAACTAAAACAAAATTAATTATAACAAAAACATAAAAGCAAAGAGAAAGAGCGAGGGTCAGAACAGAAATGGGGGAAAGGGAAGGAATGGAAGAGGAAGGACGATGGGTCGAAAGGAAGGCTCACCGAGGGTGGTTTGGTCGGCCGAAAATGGCGGCTCA
>JANAVB010032620.1:6681960-6797497 GCA_029216955.1 Iris pallida
GATCACGGCTAGAGCTAGAACACCTGCGAAAGACAAGAGCACACACCTGGAGAGATAACCAGGTCCTCAGAGGGACGTAACAAGACACATAATATCATGCCATATAAACTGAATAAATATTGCTCAAATAAATAAGTAAATCGAATTATAACATGTTCCATACACACCTACTGAACGAGCGTACCATCCCTCCAACCAAACAAGGACAGGATGGTAAACTAATTCACGGTGACGTATCTTCCCATGCTATGAATCCAATATGGTATCTGGACCCCAACAAGGTTCAATACCTTCTCATCGAGTAGTAAGTCACACCCAACCAAACAAGGACAAGATGTGACGAACTAATCTCGACAAGTTATTGCTCCAAGCCACGGTCAGATACAAGTACCCAAACCAAAAGTACTCATACCTAACGAGAAAGGTACCTAACCGTTCTAAGTGAAATGTAGTTAAGAACAATCCTTCCTGCACATGGGCCCTGGCTAAATAGGATCGACGTAGTCCCCCTTGTGCACCAGAGGCCCCATCAGTAAGAGCATGAGTTCCACAGAATCGTCAGTGGCCGTCAGTAATCATGGGTCATCAACCCCGTATCTCCGGCGGAGAGTCCGGGTCACAAGGGAAAGTGCATCGAAGCCCATACGCTCGGAATTGTCCTCCCTGCCCAATGCCTACTGTGTTGTATCCACAACACAAACCACTATAACCGCTAAGTCAAACTAGCATGCAACCTCTATTAGGTTATTCCTATCGCACGGCTTGTACGTACTGGTAGCCAGCCAATCACGTACTTCCGTGTCCTACATGTGATACACAACTTCGTGTTACAACGTGTCAAGGCCAATGAATGCAACACACAAGGTGGTCCCTTAAATCTAGTTTAATTTGTAAAAAAATAATACACAGCAGGAGATATAAATGAACAGTAAGTTCTAACAGTTATGCCATGTATCACAGTTTATTTTGCATAAAGAAAATAAATAATGCATAAATATGAGCTAAAATAAAAAACAGCAAATGGCAATGTGTCTTGCCAGGTAGAGCGCCTGGTGTGCTGCGATAATCAATGTGGCCGATCTGCAACTTCGGTGCAACCACTACACAAGGGAACCTCTGGTGGCACGGACAGTTCCGTTGGGTCCAGAACGGTCAAATTAGTTAGGACCGACATAAGGTATTACGAATTTGGCGAGAGAATAGGAGTACGGGGTTGGTCTCGGACAGGAGGATAAAAGAAATTTCTAAAATAATAATACTCGAAAATATAATTCCATTAGTTAAAATAATTTTTGGAAAATACTAAAAATCGTTTTAAGTCAAAAATACTCTAAGTTGTAAAATATAACTTTAGGTAGAATACTATATTTCACAATTTTAAAATAAAAATTACTAATTATTTAGATAAAAACTATAACTTTGTCAAAAATATATATTATATTATATATATAATTACATATATATCTAGAAGAATATCCTAGTGTTAAAACTAACTTTGAAAAATATGTGGATCTTAAACCCCCTTTTTTTGTCACCAAAATTTTGGAAATATAATTTATTACTATTTAACCGATAATAGTATATGAATAGTACTAATAAAATAAGTAATAATAATGACAGTAATTTAAGATTTACATCTATACATCTTTTATTGTAAATATTAATACTGATAATCGTAGTAATAATAATGATAATAATGAATATAATAATCAAAATTATAATAATAATTTAATCATGTAAAGCAACTCAGCAACAGCAAAAAAATAAAAATTAAAAATTAATAAAATAATAACAAAACATCCCACTATCTTTTCCTAAAGCTGAGAGAGAGAGAGATGAAGAAAGTGGGGGAAAATAGTCGGAGAGTGGCGGCCGGCGTACGTGGAGGACGTCGGCGAGGCAGCGGCGGAGAAGTGATCGAGAGGGAAGGAGTCTGGGCGCGGCGGAGAGCTCGCCGGGGTTCGAGAGCGCGGAGGAGGTGGCGGATCTAGGGGTGGTCCGGCGGAGAGGCGAGATCGGGGTGGAGAGAGGAAGGGGGGCGGAGCGGCGGATTCGCATGGCCAGGCGGGGCTCACGGCGAGATTGGGTCGGAAGTGGAGGGCAGCGCCGGGGATGGTCGCGGAGGAGGGTTTGCGGGCGGCGAAGCTCCGGTGGGGCGGAGACTCGGTCGAAAGTCAGAGAGAAAAGGGGCGGAAGAGAGAGGGGTTTCCGGTGGCTGGGAAAGCGGAGGAGCGGCTGGGGTCGTCGGGGCTCCGGCGGATCCGGAGGACGGCGCTAAACCTAGGTCGGCGGAGGCTCAGGCGCGGGACGACGGAGGGCGGCGGTCGGCCCTGGTGAGGTAAGGGTTTAATTTTGATTAAATTTTTGGTAGGTTTTTGTGGGTCTCCGGCGACGGCCGTGAGGGCGGTGGTGGTTGGGTCTCTGTCGGGGTGATTGTAGTCGAATTTTGGCGGCAGCGGTTGTCGGGGCTGTCGGCACACGGTGGTGCTCGACTGTTGTTGGTGGCGTTGGGTCGTGTTGCAGGTGGTCGGTGTTTGGTTGGTCATGGTGGCGGTGGTGGTGTGTTTGTCCCTGTGGTGGTGTCGGGTGGCGGTCGCAGGGGACGGGGTTGCCGGGGATAGATGGTCGGGATTGTGGCGGTGCTAATCCTAAGGGTGGCGGTCGTGTGCTGGTGGAGACAGGGATCGGGGTTAGGGTTAGGATTGCTAGAGTAGGAATTGGGTTTTGGATGAATCGTGTCGGAGTTGTCGACACGGAAAATAATGTATTTGTAATGGATGGAATAAGAATTTGGGACGTGGAACACGGACACGAGGCACTGCACTCGTGGTGGAGAAATATTTGTGTGAAGGAATTTGTGGATGAATAATGTGGAGGAGTACCTGCCTATTTATAGGATGTAGAATTCCCATTAAGATAGGATTATTATCTATTTAAAACCCAAAAGATAATTAAATAGATATAAATCCAATCAAATCAAATCCAAATCCAATTACAATCCTATTTAAATTATATTCCTTTAGCTTAAAATCAATCAAATAAATCAAATTTCGAATATTTAACTATTTAAATAAATCCAAAAATCAAATCAAGATTTAAATGGCCACAATGACTTCCAATATATTTTTCAAAATACCAATAATAATAATTTCGAAAATCATAATTTTTTTAAATACCTTTTTAAGTAATAAAATATATTAATAAATCTAGAAAATTACATTTTTATTTAAAATAATCTAGCAACATATTTATGAAATATATGTATGAACGAATAATATTATTTATTCTAATTGAAAGGCTTTTCATAATTAAAATTATAGACTTGAAAATGATAGCTAGAAATAATTATTACATATATTATTTTGAAACCGTAAAAATAGAAAAAATGTTTTTCTAAAAATATGTACGCTCGCACATATTCGCACTCGTCGAGCAAAACGAAAATAAAATTCCGTACACGACGTACAATACGACTACGCGACGTACAATACAAAATTTTAAATCTGTACTAAATTTAATAAATAATAAAAAGTAGAAATTTAGGAGTTTTACATCCTACCCAACTTAAAAGAATTTCGTCCTCGAAATTAAGAATTCGTAGGGGGTGAGAAGACACAAGGGAGTATCGATGGAAAACCATCGATAACAATGCATGCCGTCAAAAGTTGCGATCTAGATCATAGAAAAATATAATACGAGTATGGTCGTGGGTAGTGAATGAGGGTCATAGTCGGGCCGAGAAGAAGGACGAGAAGTTTAGGATGAAATATCGAGTGATAATAATCATGATATGAAAGCTAGGAAGGTTCTAGTACAACGCCTTTGTCCTTCTAAAATAGGTGAAGGTGAAAGCAATATAGAGTTCGAAGGAGGCGTTATCGAATAAAAATACGTGGTTCAAAGACGATCGAAAAAATTCAAAGGAGTTGCCAAGGCAGTCGCGGATGGGACTCTAGAGGACAAGTTTAACTATGTCCCCATCCACGTAGAATAATAGGCAAAAGCGAACCAAAGTGCACTTGTTGATCAGACAATTATGCACCGGTTCTGATTAGACAATATGTTAGTGGGAGATCTTCCAATAACATTTGTCTTGAACAAGTTCGATAAAAGATAAGCTTGCAAAAACTAGGCTACATTAGCATCATTAGTTTAGATAGTAAAAATATAGGCACGATGGTAGATGAATAAAATCAATTATGAATAGTCTAAGAGTCATAAGGATCTAAGTCTTTTATACCTATACAATCATTCTATGGTTTATTGACCAAGGCTTGGTTGACCAAATGGGTTAGATTCCTCTATTCTCTATGGTCTTAATAGTCAAGGGCGTGTCGGGTCGTGGGGTGTTCTACCCAACTTAAAAGAATTAAGCTAAGGGTGTTTTGGGACATCTAACTAGTAGGGTCAATCTCTAGCAAGCACGAAGGGAAGATATGAATAGGAATAGAAGAAAGCAAGTAAGATGCAATTGATGAGTCAAACGGTAGATAAAATCAAGGAAAGAGGTCAAGTATATGGATGAGATCCTAGACTTCTAATCCTATACGCAGGCTTGCTTGGTACGGTAAAGTAACCAAACAATTTATCTTGACCTGCATGGGCCACCACAAAAATATGTAACGCCCCAGTCCCAAAATACGTAGGACTAGGAATGTAGACATGCCAGCCGTATAATAAATATACGTAAGCTGTAAAATGCAGTAGAACCATAACTAATCTCATCCACACAGAATAAATGAATAAAAGATATCATAAAATGGTAATGAATTGTCTTGATACAATATGTTGGGCGGAGACAAATCCACTACCAACAAGTAAGAAAAAGTACATAGAAATGAAATGAGTGGCGAGCGAAGCGAAGACGATCCAAAGGCAATCATCCTCGAAGAAATAGCGAAGATCACGGCTAGAGCTACAACACCTGCGAAAGACAAGAGCACACACCTGGAGAGATAACCAGGTCCTCAGAGGGACGTAACAAGACACATAATATTATGCCATACAAATTGAATAAATATTGCTCAAATAAATAAGTAAATCGAATTATAATATGTTCCAATACACACCTACTGAACGAGCGTACCATCCCCCCAACCAAACAAGGACAAGAGATGGTAAACTAATTCACTGTGACGTATCTTCCCATGCTATGAATCCAATATGGTATCCGGACCCCAACAAGGTTCAATACCTTCTCATCGAAGTAGTAAGTCACACCTACAACCAAACAAGGACAAGATGTGACGAACTAATTCGCGACAAGTTATTGTTCCAAGCCACGGTCAGATACAAGTACCCAAACCAAAAGTACTCGTACCTAACGGATAAAGGTACCTAACCGTTCTAAGTAAAATGTAGTTAAGAACAATCCTTCCTGCACATGGGCCCTGGCTAAATAGGATCGGCGTAGTCCCCCCTTGGGCACCAGAGGCCCCATCAGTAAGAGCATGACGTTCCGCAGAATCGTCAGTGGCCGTTAGTAATCATGGGTCATCAACCCCGTATCTCCGGCGGAGAGTCCGGGTAACAAGGGAAAGTGCATCGAAGCCCATACGCTAAGGAATTGTCCTCCCCGTCCAATGCCTACTGTGTTGTATCCACAACACAAACCACTATAACCGCTAAGTCAAACTAGCATGCAACCTCTATTAGTGGTTATTCCTATCGTACGGCTTGTACGTACTGGTGGCCAGCCAATCACGTACTTTCGTGTCCTACATGCGACACACAATTTCGTGTTTACAACGTGTCAAGGCCAATGAATGCAACACACAAGGTGGTCCCTTAAATCTAGGTTTAATTTGTAAGAAAAATAATACACAGCAGGAGATATAAATGAACAGTAAGTTCTAACAGTTATGCCATGTACCACAGTTTATTTTGCATAAAGAAAATAAATAATGCATGAAATATGAGCTAAAATAAATAAACAGCAAATGGCAAGGTGTCTTGCCTGGTAGAGCGCATGGTGTGCTGCGATAATCAATGTGGCACGATCTGCAACTTCGGTGCAACCACTACACAAGGGAACCTCTGATGGTGGCACGGACAGTTCCATTGGGTCCAGAACGGTCAAATTAGTTAGGACCGACATAAGGTATTACGAATTTGGCGAGAGAATAGGAGTACGGGGTTGGTCTCGGACAGGAGGATAAAAGGAAATTTCTAAAATAATAATACTCGAAAATATAATTCCATTAGTTAAAATAATTTTTGGAAAATACTAAAAATCGTTTTAAGGCAAAAATACTCTAAGTTGTAAAATATAACTTTAGGTAGAATACTATATTTCACAATTTTAAAATAAAAATATTACTAATTATTTAGATAAAAACTATAACTTTGTCAAAAAAAATATATATACATATATATATATATATATATATATATATATATATATATAGGTAGTACATATAATCTAGAAGAATATCCTAGTGTTAAAACTAACTTTGAAAAATATGTGGATCTTAAACCCCCTTTTTTTTGTCACCAAAAATTTTGGAAATATAATTTATTACTATTTAACCAATAATAGTATATGATTAGTACTAATAAAAATAAGTAATAATAATGACAGTAATTTAAGATTTACATCTATACATCTTTTATTTGTAAATATTAATACTAATAATCATAGTTATAATAATGATAATAATGATAATAATAATCAAAATTATAATAATAATTTAATCATGTAAAAACAACTCAGCAACAGCAAAAAAAAACATTATATAATAAAAATAATAACAGAAACATCCCACTGTCTATCTTTTCCTAAAGCTGAGAGAGCGAGAGAGATGAAGGAAGTGGGGGAAAATAGTCGGGAGAGGCGGCGGCCGGCGTACGTGGAGGACGACGTCGGCGAGGCAGCGGCGGAGAAGTGATCGAGAGGGAAGGAGTCTGGGGCGTGGCGGAGAGCTCGCCGGGGTTCGAGAGCGCGGATGAGGGTGGCGGATCTAGGGGTGGTCCGACGGAGAGGCGAGATCGGGATGGAGAGAGGAAGGGGGGCGGAGCGGCGGATTCGCATGGCCAGGCGGGGCTCACGTCGTGATCGGGTCGGAAGTGGAGGGCAGCGCCGGGGATTGTCTCGGAGGAGGGTTTGCGGGCGGCGAAGCTCCGATGGGGCGGAGACTCGGGTCGGAAGTCAGAGAGAAAAGGGGCGAAAGAGAGAGGGGTTTCCGGTGGCTGGGAAAGCGGAGGAGCGGCTGGGGTCGTCGGGGCTCCGGCGGATCCGGAGGACGGCGCTAAACATAGGTCGGCGGAGGCTCAGGCGCGGGAGGACGACGGAGGGCGGCGGTCGGCCCTGGTGAGGTAAGGGTTTAATTTTGGTTAAATTTTTGGTGGGTTTTTGTGGGTCTCCGGTGACGGTCGTGAGGGTGGTGGTGGTTGGGTCTCTGTCGGGGTGATTGTAGTCGGGAATTTTGGCGGCAGCGGTTGTCGGGGCTGTCGGCACACGGTGGTGCTCGACTGTTGGTGGTGGCGTTGGGTCGTGTTGCAGGTGGTCGGGGTTTGGTTGGTCATGGTGGCGGTGGTGGTGTGTTTGTCCCTGTGGTGGTGTCGGGTGGCGGTCGCATGGGACGGGGTTGCCGGGGATAGATGGTCGGGATTGTGGCGGTGCTAATCCTAAGGGTGGCGGTCGTGTGCTGGTGGAGACGAGGGATCGGGGTTAGGGTTAGGATTGCTAGAATAGGAATTGGGTTTTGGATGAATCGTGTCGGAGTTGTCGACACTGAAAATAAATGTATTTGTAATGGATGGAATAAGAATTTAGGACGTGGAACACGGACACGAGGCACTACACTTGTGGTGGAGGAAATATTTGTGTGGAGAAATTTGTGGATGAATAATGTGGAGGAGTACCTGCCTATTTATAGGATGTGGGAATTCCCATTAAGATAGGATTAGGATCTATTTAAAACCCAAAATAGATAATTAAATAGATATAAAGCCAATCAAATCAAATCCAAATCCAATTACAATCCTATTTAAATTATATTCCTTTAGCTTAAAATCAATCAAATAAATCAAATTTCGAATATTTAACTATTTAAATAAATCCAAAAATCAAATCAAGATATAAATGGCCACAATGACTTCCAAATATATTTTCAAAATACCAATAATAATAATTTCGAAAATCATAATTATTTTTAAATACCTTTTTAAGTAATAAAATATTTATATTAATAAATCTAGAAAATTATATTTTTATTTAAAATAATCTAGCAACATATTTATGAAATATATGTATGAACGAATAATATTATTTATTCTAATTGAAAGGCTTTTCATAATTAAAATTTTAGACTTGAAAATGATAGCTAGAAATAATTATTACATATATTATTTTGAAACCGTAAAAATAGAAATTTTTTTTTCTAAAAATATGTACGCTCGCACATATTCGCACTCGTCGAGCGAAACGAAAAATAAAATTCCGTGCATGACGTACAATACGACTACGCGACGTACAATACAAAAATTTTAAATCTGTACTAAATTTAATAAATAATAAAAAATAGTAGAAATTTAGGGGTTTTACAATGCGGCAGGCTGCATCACCATACGGCACTATGCGGGAGGCTGTACTATGCGGTAGGCTGCACTATGCGGCAGGCTGCGTTACCATACGGCAGGCTACACTATGCGGCAGGCTATACTATGCGGTAGGCTGCGTCACCATGCGGCTCTATGCGGCAGGCTGCACTATGCAGTATGCTGCACTATGCCGCGGGCTGCGTCACCATGCGGCACTATTTATCGTCCCTGCCAGTTTCAGGACATATGAACTTAGAAAATGTCCAAATCTTATTTTTGGCCATAACTTTCTCAAAACAAGTCAAAATCTAACTTTTCAAATGGCCATTTTTGGTAAAATCGAATTCTCTATAATATAGAACAATCAAAACTTAAAAATAATAAAGTTTGGTAGATCAAAACCCAAGAAAACCGAAAAGGCTACAAACTTAGGTCTATAAAAATCCATCCTTCCAAACCGAAAACTCCAAGTCCCAAAGTGCTTAGAATCATGTAGAGAAGAAGATAGAACAATAAAATGGAAGATCTATCATGAAGCAAGTTACACTTGCAGGTTGGTAGGAGAGTAATGGAGAAGAAGGAGAAGAAATAAATGGAAGTAATGAAGAGAGAAAAAGGGGTGGTTGGGCTTTATAAAGAGAGGGTTTTCTCATAATGAACCAAGCCCAATCAAACCAAGCCAAACCAAAATAAACCAAGCCAAGTCATGACCAACCAAGACTAGGCTAGCAAGTCAAGTCCAACTACGAGTCACCTGACAAAGGTCAGATATCTCGTATACGCATACGGAAATACGTATAATGGAAAACATGAGTAACAACTCTACCCACCTTAAAAGAATTTCGTCATCGAAATTTAATCAAGAGGCTAGAGATATCGGGGCAAGATATATTAATCATAAGCAAGCTACGACTAGCAGTCAATCAAGCAATTATTCATGCAAGCAAGAAATTAAAAGCATAAGGCTTAAGGAAGATATTATACCTTACGAGTCAAATATGTGTGGATATCGCGAGCGGATATCATCCTCATGCTCCCACGTTGAGTCACCCAAAGAGTGGTGACCCCAAGAAATACGGACTAAACTAATAGTCTTGTTCTTGAGTACCTTTTCTCTTCGGTCCAATATGGATACGGGCCTTTCCTTATACGAAAGGTTGGTACCAACAACCAATTCTGAATGATCAAGGACATTGCTCGGATCCGGGATATACCATCGCAATTGGGATACATGGAATACGTTATGTACCTCACATAACGACGATAGAAGAGCGAGACGATAGGACACATCACCTACACGCTCAAGGATATCGAACGGCCCTATATACCTAGGACTAAGCTTTCCCCGCTCGCCGAATCGAATGACGCCACGGGTAGGCGAGATGCTAAGGAACACGTGGTCGCCGACTGAAAACTCAAGGGAACACCGATAAAAATCGGCCCAATGGCGCTGACGAACTTGGGCAACTCAAAGATGATCTCTGACTTGTCTGACCACCTCGATTGTCTGCATAATCATCTCTGGACCAAGCATCTGTCTCTCACCGACGTTATCCCAAGCTAAAGGTGATATGAACTTCCTGCCATACAGTGCTTCAAAGGGTACCATCTGGATACTGGCCTAAAAATTGTTGTTATAGGTGAACTCTACTAGGTGCAGGTGATCTTCCCACGAACCACCGAAATCCAGCATACAAGATCGTAACAAATCATCAAGAGTCTGAATCGTACATTCTGACTGACCATCTATCTGCGGATGATATGCTGAACTGAACTTGAGACGAGTCCCTAAACTCTCTTGAAGACTCTGCCACAAGTGCGATGTGAATCTTGAATCTCTGTCTGATATGATACTAACTGGCACTCTATACAATCTGACAATCTGCCTGAGGTACATCTCTGCTAGCTGATCTGTCGACTGACCAATTCTGAAGGAAAGAAAATGAGCTACCTTCATGAGACGATCAACTATAACCCAGATAGCATCTCTCCCAGCTGGGGATTTAGGTAACCCAGTTATAAAGTCCATGGTTATATGCTCCCACTTCCATTCTGAGATCGGTAAAGGTTGAGGAAGTCCAGCTGGTCTCTGATGTTCAGCTTTAACTTGTTGGCAAATTAAACATCTAGAGACAAACTGGGCTATCTCCCTCTTCATGCCATTCTACCAAAAATATTGACGGATGTCTCGGTACATCTTTGTGCCACCGGGATGAATTGAATACTGAAAACTGTGAGCCTCTGCCATGATCTCCTGTCTGATATCACCACTGGGTACACAAAGACGTATCCCATGTCGGAGAGTACCATCTTCATGAATACATAACTCTGCTCTCTGTCCTGCTTCATACTCTGCTCTAAGCCGTTGAAGCTTGGAATCTGTTGATTGTGCCATCATGATCCTCTCAACTATGCTGGACTGAACTTGCATGCTAGCCATCAATGCCACATTAGTAGGGAGAACTATCTCTATCCCCATCTTCTGAAGATCGACTAACAATTCTGGTTGCACTGTTAGGAAATAAACTCCAGCTCTTCTGCTCAATACATCTGCTACTACATTGGCCTTCCCAGGATGATACCGCAAGTTGATGTCATAATCCACAAGTAGCTCTAGCCATCTTCGCTGACGCATGTTAAGATCCTTCTGAGTAAACACATACTTAAGACTCTTGTGGTCGGTGAAAATCTCTACCCGATCTCCATACAAATAATGCCTCCACAACTTTAGTGCAAAAACCACCGCTGCTAACTCCAAGTCATGGTAGGAGAATTCCTCTCATGGTCACGAAGCTGACGTGACGCATAAGTGACTACCTTACCATGTTGTATTAAGACGCATCCTAATCCTCTGCCGGAAGCGTCACAATAAACTGAAAATCCTCCAGTCCCATCAGAAAGAGTGAGAATGGGCTTCAACTTCTCAAATGAACTCTGACACTCTGCTGTCCAAGAAAACTGTACATCCTTGCGGGTCAACTGAGTCATGGGTGCTAAAATCCGAGCAAAGTCTGAAACAAATCGCCGGTAATAGCCGACCAATCCAAGGAAACTGTGAACCTCGACGACTGTACCGGGTACTGGCCATGACTCTATAGCCACTATCTTCTGGGGGTCGACTTCCACTCCACCTCTGGTGATGATATGACCTAAGTACGAAATACAATCAAGCCAAAATTTGCACTTACTGAACTTTGCATACAACTGGTGGTCTATGAGAATCTGAAGGACCACTCAGAGATGCCGCTCATGTTTCGCTTCACTCTTGCTATAGACCAAGATGTCGTCTATAAACACTATCACAAACTGATCCAAATAAGGCATGAAGATACGATTCATGAGGTCCATGAATACGGCTGGTGAATTGGTCGCTCCAAATGGCATAACACGGAACTCCCAATGCCCATATCTTGATCTCAATGTTGTCTTCTAGATGTCTTGCTCTCTAACTCTGATCTGGTGGTACCATGATCGCAAGTCAATCTTTGAGAATACTGCCGCTCCTCTGAGCTGATCAAATAAGTCATCTATTCTTGGTAGATGATATCTGTTCTTGATTGTTACATAGTTCAAGGTACGATAATTAACACATAATCTTGACGTACCATCTTTCTTTTTCACAAGAAGCATCGGGGCTCCCCAAGGCGATCCGCTAGCACGAATGAATCCCTTGGTTTTAAGTTCTTCAATCATCTTGTACAAGATCTCTAACTCTGAAGACGCCATTCTGTAGACTCTCTCTGACACTGGTGCCGTTCCTGGAATCAAGTCGATAGTGAACTCTATCTTTCTCTCCGGTGGCATACCTAGAAGCTCTTCGGGAAATACATCGAGAAACTCTTCTACTACTCTGGAAAACGGAACTGCCTCTGCTACTGTCATCCGTAAGACTGAGGGAGAAGGTTGAACTTTGCCTCTGGAAAATGAAAACTCTGGTTCGCCAGGAATACCAAAAATAATCCTGAATATGGCTGTCTATTCTTGCATATTGATCCTTCAACCAATCCATTCCTAGGACCACATCATAATCGGCCATTAGAAATTCTATCAACCTAGCGAAAAACTCTCTACCGCTAACTATGATTTGATATGAGAAAAATACTCTATCTACTCCCACAAGACCGTTACTAGTAAGTATATTGAGCCTTACTGATAATGACTCGGCTCTAGTCCTATCCGTATAGCGAATCGCGCAGACATAAATGAATACAATGCACCCAATCAAATAATGCTGATGCTGGAAAAGAGTTGACGAGAATGGTACCTGCCATCACCTCATCTGATGCCAATTTTTCTGCCACGGTCAGAGCCATAGCTTGACCTTGCCCTCTTGGTGCTGGTCCCCTCTGCTGGTGACTTCTCTACCTTTTCTGAATATGAGCTTGGGCATACTATTGAGCCTGAGGCGGCAATGGCCTCGGATGTAAAACCCCTAAATTTCTACTATTTTTTTATTAAATTTGGTACCGATTTAAAATTTTGTATTGTACGTCGCGTAGTCGTATTGTACGTCGTGCACGAAATTTTATTTTTCGTAATTGCTCGACGAGTGCGAATATGTGCGAGCGTACATATTTTTAGAAAAATATTTTTCTTATTTTTATAGTTTCAAAATAATATATGTAATATTTAATTTAGCTATCAAAATTTTCTAAATTTATGATTTTATTTATGAAAAGCCTTTTATTTAGAATAAATAATATTCTTAGTGCATACATATATTTCATAAATATTTTGCTAGTTTATTTTAAATAAAAATATAATTTTTGAGATTTATAAATATTAATTTTATTATTCAAAAAGATATTTAAAAATATTAATGTAATTTTTGAAATTATTATTATTAGTATTTTTGGAAAATATATTTCAAAATTATTGTGAAGATTTAAATCTTGATTTAAATTTGTGGATTTATTTAAATAAGTTAATATTTGAAATTTGATTTATCCCATTTGATTTTGAACTAAAATTTAATTAGATTTAAATTTGATTTATATTTGGATTTGGATTGATTTTAAATTAAATTAAAAAATATCTAAATTGGGTTTAAAGGAATCCTAATTTTTATCCAATTGGAAATTCCCACATCCTATAAATAGGCAGGTACTCCTCCAACTTTTTATTAATTTCTCCACAATTCACACCCACAAATAATTCTCCAACGTGCGTGCATCGTGTCCGTGTTCCACCATCCAAATTTTTATTCCATATATTTTACATATACAATTTCAACCACTCCGTCTCGGACACACCCCGACACAAATAAAATCCCTAACCCTATTCTAAAACCCCCGCTCACCACCCGTCGATTTTGCGACACCCCCGTCCCCTATTTTTTTTTGGCCAACCACCATGGCATCCGATTTCTAAAACCGTGTCGTCGATCCACCTACTGCCCCGAAACCAAGCCACACTCCTCCGACCAACACCACAACCCCATCTCCTGTGCCACCACCCTCGACACAACCATCTACCCAACTTTCTCCGTCCCGACCACCAGACTTCACCACCAAACACAAATCAAAACACCACCACGACCATTCACCTATTCCTTGCACCCACACTACCGCCATCCTCCGGCCGTCATCTCGGCCAATTCCTCCAACAACCACCGAGTACCACCACCCTCAATCCAAACCCAACCCAAACCAAAACGAAAGAAAAGAGGAAGACCCTGAACTCACCAAACCGACCGTCCCGGAGCGAGACGCGTCGACCCCGTCGTCGTAAGAAGCCACCCATGCGTGCGCAGCTCCGCCGCGTATGCAGCGCCTCCGCGACACCTCCGCGTTGCAGCGTTCCCCCGAGCTTCCGCCCACTTCTCCAAGCGGATCCGTCCTACACCTCCGCCGCGGCCGCCGCTCCCCCGCGCCCGACGCGCCGCCGCTCCCCCGCTCGACGCCTCACGATCCCAGCTCCCTTTCTCTCCGGCCGACCCCTCTCGAACGCCTGACCATCCGCCTCCACGGGTGCAGCCCGGTCGTCGGAGACGTTCGACCATCTCGGCGCTCGCCGTCATCCAGCGTCTCCGCGCACAAACCCCTCTCTCGTCCACCGGGCCCAGCGCCCAGATCTCCGCCCGCGCCGCCGTCAGCCACCGGCCTCCCTGCGTCGTACCCCGAACCCCCAACTTCCCTTCTCCGCCGGCGTGCGCCGATGCCGACCCTCACCCGACCGCGCGCCTCCTTCCTCCGCCTCCCTCTCGCTCACTCTCTCACCGATTTCCCCTCTCTTTCCCATTCCCCCTTTTTCGTTTCTCTCACCATCCTTTCTTTCTTTCTTTTTTATGTACTAATTTTTTTTTAAATTATTATTATTATTTGTTTTTGTAATTATTATTATTATCATTATTATTATTATTATTATTACTATCATTATTATTATTATTTTTATTATTATTATTACTATCATTATTATTATTATTACTATTATTATTATTATTATTATCATTATTATCATTATTATTATTATTATTATTATTATTATTATTATTATTAAAATTATTATTTTTATTATCACTCTCTTTTACAGTATAATATTTAGTGTAAGTTATTTATATTATTATTATGTATATTATTATAATTAGTATTAATATTATTCTTACTATTTTGTTTATTAAATAAATAGATAGTTAATATTTTAAAAAATTATGTTTGGCAACTCAGTAGGCCTAAAATATTTTCCTAGATTTTTATATATTTATTTAAAATATTTTTGGACTAATGAAAAATTTAGTTTCTAACCTAGAAATCATATTTTGATAAGATTAGAGTTTTTGCCTAAAAATTTATTTTGATTTTTTGTATTACCTACAAGTATTTTTTACTAAGGAAATATAGTTTCTTTCTAATCCTATTTTTACTACTTAGATTTTTAGATGAAAAACGATTTCTAAATTTGTAAGTACGTATTTATCTAAAATATTTTTCCAAATTATTATAAATTGTTTTCTAAAATCGTATATATGTTATTTATCTAATTTCCTTCGATTTCCTCCAGCCCATGACTAAATCCTCTCATTCCTATTCTGTCACCAAATCCGTACCACCTTATGTCCTCCCTAACTAATTTGACCCTTCTGGACCCAATGGAACCGTCCGTGCCACTACCCGAGGTCACCATGTATAGTTGTTGTACTGAAGTCACGGTTCATGCCAGCTTGATCATTGCAATACACCAGGCGTCCTACCAGGCAAGACACCTTGTCTTTACTGTTTAATTCCTTGCTCAATATCATGCATGTTTTTACTTATTCTAGAAAATATGAATTGTACTTGCAAATTATTATATTTTAGTTGCATATGACCTGGAGTTAAGGGACCGCCTTTGTTTGTGCCGCATTCATTGGCCGACACCTATGTGCCACGATGTCACGTGTCTCTTATAGATTCGGACTTGCGTACCGACCGTACATCGGTGCGTACGGGACGAGCGTTAGGATATAACTGCTAATATAGTTGTCTAGAAGACTTAGCGGTTATTAGAAATATCGTGGTGTGGATTCAGCACGAGTAGTGCATGGGGAGGGTGAAGACAGTTATTAGGCGCAGGGGCTTTCACACATTTACTTTTCTCTAGCTGCCATTTGTGACTCAGTCGAGTGCTAATGGGCCGTGCATTTACTTTCCTCTAGCTGCCGTTAGTGACTCACCCGAGAGCTAGTGTGTCATGCATTTATTTGTTATTAAGGCCCTTGTGTGGAACGTTGTCTTCAAAATGTATTTTCACATAGAATGGTTAAGGACCTTTATTTGTGTAGTCACATATACTTTTCTGTTGAGCTAACTTTATTCAGTTTATGGCATGATATCATATATGTATCTTGTTACGTCCCTCTGAGGACCTGGTTATCTCGCCAGGTGTGTGCTTTTATCTTTCGTAGGTGTTCTAGCTGTAGCCGTGTTCATCGCTATTTCTTCGAGGATGACTGCACTTCGATCGTCTTCGCTTCGCTCGTCAAAATCATTCTTTGTGCATCATGTACTTTTCCTTTACTTGTTGGTAGTGGATTTGTCTCCGCCCAACTACATATACCAAAGACAATTCATTACCTTTATATGGTATCTCTTATTAATTTATTTTTGTGTGGATGAGATTAGTTATGGTTCTACTGTATTTTACAGCTTATGTATTCATACGAGATTTCCATATATTGGAGTGTACTTCGTATGAATACAGCTGGCATATCTACGTTCCTAGTCCTACGTATTTTGGGACTGGGGCGTTACATGTTTTTGTGGTGGCCCATGCAGGTCAAGATAAATTGTTTGGTTACTTTACCGTACCAAGCAAGCTTGCGTATAGGATTAGAAGTCTAGGATCTCATCCACATACTTGACCTCTTTTCTTGATTCCATATTCGAACTACCGTTCGACTCGTCAATTGCATCTTGCTTGATTCCTTTTTCTTATCTTTACTTCGTACTTACTAGAGATTGACCCTACTAGTTAGATGTCCCAAACGCCCTTAGCTTAATTCTTTTAAGTTGGGTAGAACACCCCACGACCCGATACACCCTTGACTATTAAGAAGAATACAAATAGGATTATCTAGACCATAGAGACTAGAGGAATTTAACCCATTTGGTCAACCAAGTCTTGGTCAATAAAACCGTAGAATGATGGTATAGGAATAAACAAGACTTAGATCCTTATGGCTCTTAGACTATTCACATTGTTTTTATTTTATCTACCCTCGTGCGTATGTTCTATTATCTAGACTAATGATGCTAATGTAGCCTAGTTTTTGCAAGCTTATTCCTTAATCGAGCTTGTTTAAGACATATGTTATTTGGGTCGCTCCCACTAACATATTGTCTAATCAGAACCGGTGCATGATGGTCTGATCAACCGAGTGCACTTTGGTTCGCTTTTATCTACCGTCATACGTGGATGGGGACATAGCTAAACTTGTCCTTTAGAGTCTCATCCGCGACTGCCTTGGCAACTCCTTTTTGAAATTTTTCGGTCGTCTTTGAATCACGTATTCGTACTCAATAATCTCGTCTTTGAACCCCTTAATGCTTTCGCCTTCACCTATTTTAGAAGGACGAAGGCGCTGTACAAGAACCTTCTCTAGTCTTCATATCAATTATGATTATTATCACTCGATAATGCTATATCTTCATCCTAACTACTCGACCTTTCCCTCAACCCTAAATCTACAAACTTGACTTTCTAATCACTTGAATTTAAGAAGTGATTACAATCGCCTCTTAATCATATCCTCAACCTAGACTACGACCAAGGAACCCTTCTACCGTTGTGCCTTCTCACCCCCCTACGAATTCTTAATTTCGAGGACGAAATTCTTTTAAGTTGGGTAGGATGTAAAACCCCTAAATTTCTACTATTTTTTTTATTAAATTTGGTACCGATTTAAAATTTTGTATTGTACGTCGCGTAGTCGTATTGTACGTCGCGCACAAAATTTTATTTTTCGTAATTGCTCGACGAGTGCGAATATGTGCGAGCGTACATATTTTTAGAAAAACATTTTTCTTATTTTTATAGTTTCAAAATAATATATGTAATATTTAATTTAGCTATCAAAATTTCCTAAATTTATGATTTTATTTATGAAAAGCCTTTTATTTAGAATAAATAATATTCTTAGTGCATACATATATTTTATAAATATTTTGTTAGTTTATTTTAAATAAAAATATAATTTTCGAGATTTATAAATATTAATATTTTATTATTCAAAAAGATATTTAAAAATATTAATGTAATTTTTGAAATTATTATTATTAGTATTTTTGGAAAATATATTTCAAAATTATTGTGAAGATTTAAATCTTGATTTAACTTTGTGGATTTATTTAAATAAGTTAATATTTGAAATTTGATTTATCCCATTTGATTTTGAACTAAAATTTAATTAGATTTAAATTTGATTTATATTTGGATTTGGATTGATTTTAAATTAAATTAGAAAATATCTAAATTGGGTTTAAAGGAGTCCTAATTTTTATCCAATTGGGAATTCCCACATCCTATAAATAGGCAGGTACTCCTCCAACTTTTTATTAATTTCTCCACAATTCACACCCACAAATATTTCTCCAACGTGCGTGCATCGTGTCCGTGTTCCACCATCCAAATTTTTATTTCATATATTTTACATATACAATTTCAACCACTCCGTGTCGGACACACCCTGTACAAATAAAATCCCTAACCCTATTCTAAAACCCCCGCTCACCACCCGTCGATTCCGCGACACCCCCGTCCTCTATTTTTTTCGGCCAACCACCACGGCATCCGATTTCCAAAACCGTGTCGTCGATCCACCTACTGCCCCGAAACCAAGCCACACTCCTCCGACCAACACCACAACCCCATCTCCTGTGCCACCACCCTCGACACAACCATCTACCCAACTTTCTCCATCCCGACCACCAGACTTTACCACCAAACCCAAATCAAAATACCACCCCGACCATTCACCTATTCCCTGCACCCTAACCACCGCCATCCTCCGGCCATCATCCCGGCCAATTCCCCCAACAACCACCGAGTACCACCACCCTCAATCCAAACCCAACCAAAACCAAAACGAAAGGAAAGAGGAAGACCCTGAACGCGCCAAACCGACCGTCCCAGAGCGAGATGCGTCGACCCCGTCGTCGTAAGAAGCCACCCACGCGTGCGCAGCTCCGTCGCGGCGGCTCCTTCGCGTTGCAGCGTTCCCCCAGCTTCCGCCCACTTCTTCATGCGGATCCGCCCTACCCCTCCGCCGCGGCCGCCGCTCCCCCGCGCCCGACATGCCACCGCTCCCCCGCTCGACTCTTCACGATCCCAGCTCCCTTTCTCTCCGGCCGACCCCTCTCGAACGCCCGATAATCCACCTCCACGGGTGCAGCCCGGTCGACGGAGACGTCCGACTATCTCGGCGCTCGCCGTCATCCATCGTCTCCGCGCCCAAACCCCTCTCTCGTCCACCGCGCCTAGAGCCCAGATCTGCCCTAGCCGCCCGCGCCGTCGTCAGCCACCGGCCGCCCTGCGCCGCACCCCGAACCCCCAACTTTTTTTCTCCGCCGGCGTGTGCCTATGACGACCCTCATCCGACCGCGCGCCTCCTTCCTCCGCCTCCTTCTCGCTCACTCTCTCACCGATTTCCCCTCTCTCTTTCCCATTCCCCCTTTTTCTTTTCTCTCACCATCCTTTCTTTCTTTCTTTTTTATGTAAGAACAGCAGCAGTCAGTAGACTGCTGCACTAATTTTTTTTTAAATTATTATTATTTTTTTGTTTTTGTAATTATTATTATTATTATTACTATCATTATTATTATTATTATTATTACTATTATTATTATTATTATTATCATTATTATCATTATTATTATTATTATTATTATTATTATTATTATTATTATTATTAAAATTATTATTTTTATTATCACTCTCTTTTACAGTACAATATTTAGTGTAAGTTATTTATATTATTATTATTATGTATATTATTATAAGTATTATTATAATTAGTATTAATATTATTCTTACTATTTTGTTTATTAAATAAATAGATAGTTAACATTTTTAAAAAATTATGTTTGGCAACTCAGTAGGCCTAAAATATTTTCCTAGATTTTTATATATTTATTTAAAATATTTTTGGACTAATAAAAAATTTAGTTTCTAACCTAGAAATCATATTTTGATAAGATTAGAGTTTTTGCCTAAAAATTTATTTTGATTTTTTGTATTACCTACAAGTATTTTTACTAAGGAAATATAGTTTCTTTCTGATCCTATTTTTACTACTCAGATTTTTAGACGAAAAACAATTTCTAAATTTGTAAGTACGTAATTATCTAAAATATTTTTCCAAATTATTATAAATTGTTTTCTAAAATCGTATATATGTTATTTATCTAATTTCCTTCGATTTCCTCCAGCCCGTGACTAAATCCTCTCATTTCTATTCTGTCACCAAATCCGTACCACCTTATGTCCTCCCTAACTAATTTGACCCTTCTGGACCCAATGGAACCGTCCGTGCCACCACCCGAGGTCACCATGTATAGTTGTTGCACCGAAGTCACGGTTCATGCCAGCTTGATCATTGCAATACACCAGGCGTCCTACCAGACAAGACACCTTGCCTTTACTGTTTAATTCCTTGCTCAATATCATGCATGTTTTTACTTATTCTAGAAAATATAAATTATATTTGCAAATTATTATATTTTAGTTGTATATGACCTAGAGTTGAGGGACCGCCTTTGTTTGTGCCGCATTCATTGGCCGACACCTATGTGCCACGATGTCACATGTCTCATATAGATTCGGACTTGCATACCGACCGTACATCGGTACGTACGGGACGAATGTTAGGATATAACTGCTAATATAGTTGTCTAGAAGACTTAGCGGTTATTAGAAATATCGTGGTGTGGATTCAGCACGAGTATTGCATGGGGAGCGTGAAGACAGTTATTAGGCGCAACGGCTTTCACACATTTACTTTTCTCTAGCTGCCATTTGTGACTCAGTCGACTGCTAATGGGCCGTGCATTTACTTTCCTCTAGCTGCCGTTAGTGACTCACCTGAGAGCTAGTGTGTCATGCATTTATTTGTTATTTTTCTCTAGATGCTACTAGTGTCTCGGTTGAAACGCTAACGCGCCGTGTTTCTAGCTTCGGAAGGCCCTTGTGTGGAACGTTGCCTTCAAAATGCATTTTCACATAGAATGGTTAAGGACCTTTATTTGTGTAGTCACATATACTTTTCTGTTGAGCTAACTTTATTCAGTTATGGCATGATATTATGTGTCTTGTTACGTCCCTCTGAGGACCTAGTTATCTCGCCAGGTGTGTGCTCTTATCTTTCGCAGGTGTTCTAGCTGTAGCCGTGTTCATCGCTATTTCTTCGAGGATGATTGCGCTTGGATCGTCTTCGCTTCGCTCGTCAAAATTATTCTTTGTGCATCATGTACTTTTCCTTTACTTGTTGGTAGTGGATTTGTCTCCGCCCAACTACATGTACCAAAGACAATTCATTACCTTTATATGATATCTCTTATTCATTTATTTTTGTGTGGATGAGATTAGTTATGGTTCTACTGCATTTTACAGCTTATGTATTCATGCAAGATTTCCATATATTGGAGTGTACTTCGTATGAATACAGCTGGCATGTCTACGTTCCTAGTCCTACGTATTTTGGGACTGGGGCGTTACATCGGAGGCTGGTACTGCTGCTGCACTGGTGCTGGACCCCTAACCGATGGACTGGTTAGGTTTGTTGACGATGAACTGGCTCTATACGGAAAGGACCCTATCTTATGATCCGGTGCCCCATAAGCCAAGCACAATCCCTGTGCTCTGCGACACTCTGATACTACATGTCCTGGCTTTCCACAATGAGTGCAGCCCATTATGGAAGACTGCTTCTGTTTCTGTTGCTGAGGATACGCCGCCGTCGAGTGCTGAACCGACGAAACTGTGGTCGCCCTCCTAGGATCTCCAATAGTTAAAGCCCTAGCTGCCGGGGCTGGTACTGATGACTGGGACATCTATCCATGAGACCTCTTCCTCCTTCCGGCTCGATCTACTATCCTCTGAGAAGTATACTCATGCCTCTTCGCTGCTCGCAAGATGGCATCAAACGTCTGGTGCTCAAACTTCTCCACTGATATAATGATCTCTAGGTGGAGCCCTTGCTGGAATCGTTGGGCTCGGTCCAATTCGGTCGCCACCAAGGTGGGAGCAAACCGACTAAGCCTAGAAAACTCGATCGCATATCCATCGGTCGTCCTTCCCATCTACTTGAGATTAGTGAATCTCATCTGCAGATCATAGCGAGCTACTGCGTCAAAATACTTCGTTTGGAACTTGTCGCTGAATACCGCCCATAAGACAGGCGTCGCCAAACCCACTGCTAGCATTGCCCACCAGGTGCGGGCTAAGTCCAATAATTACAGACGCACAACGACCACCTTCTCATCCTTAGGAATCCTAGCTGCTTCCATGATAACCTCTGTGTCCTGAAGCCAAGCATCAGCAGCAATAGCATCTTCAGTTCCGTTAAAGAAAGGAGGGTTCATGCGCTTGAAGTTGTTGGTTGCATTGTTCCCTTGGTAACCAACTCTACCTATGGCATCTTGTACTGTCTGGTACAGGGCATCGCCCTGACGATCTTGTGATGTAAGCAATTTTCGGATGAGTCCCACCAGGGTTCCATTATCTGGCTCTGCAGGCTGGACGGGTTGAACTGGGGGCTCTGGATCCCCGGAATGCATGACTCGGGATGCTCCTCCAGAGTGTTGGGCTTAGTCCCCAGGTTGTTGCTGGTTCACTGGAGGTGCTCTGCTGGGCTGATCGGTAGGACCAGGAACAATGCCACCGAAGAAAAGACATAGGAAATATTAAGGAAGAACCAAGGTAGATCAAGGATATAAGCATGTGATCAGGTCAAAATTTCAGAAAGATTAGGAGACATGAGTAGAGATCAAGGACGAGTACTGATTGAGACATCTATTCGATAAAATCCCCACATATCTTGATTTACAAGACCTGCATCGGCTACCACTTAAACCGTGTCATGCCCAGAACTAGAATACTGGAGAGCGTGGGAAAGACACATCCAACTATGTATATAGAAGTGTAATCCACCTCGATATACGGTCATGACTGTCTAGATGTATGAGGGTTTATCTATAAGCCATCAGTCTTTTATGGTAAAAGACAAGCCTAGTGTCTCAATCTCAAGCAAGTAATATTAATTACAAGATGTTAGACCATCAGATATTCAATAGTAAGGCATCCTATATAATTCATATACAGATGATGTTGAAGCTAGTTGTACAAAATGCGAGGACTAGCAAGAGTTTCAGTCATACATGATCAACCCAAGGATTTGTTAATCATGTTTCAACCCTTAGGCAGACAAGAAATAAAAGTATTCAACACGAGATAACACTTGCTCGACGGCTAAACGTCTCAAAAAAATAATTTACAATAGAGTGTGAGAGCAAAATAAAACCCACTTGTTGCCAGGGTTACGTCTAGTGTTCACCATCTGGTTGGAAGGCTGGGAGATCCTCGAGTGCTGCTCCAAAATCTGGCCATACAAAACCAGGTGGATTCGACCCCAGAAAGAGCAAGTGCCACAATGGAGGCTTCAATTAAGAACTAAAACCAGCATATTAGCACATAAAGACATAATTGATAATAAAAGACATGGGTTAAGGAAATCAGGATGATAAACGTAAGATAACTAAGGAACTATTCAAGTAACCAAGTTACAACCCGTAAATCAAACAAGGACCGAGGTTGTAACCCTTCACCTGAACAAAACTTAGTCACTAACCAATTATCGAATAAGTAAAGCATAACAGTAACGGGCTGAAGAAACCATGTACTAGCCTTATCTAGGTAAGACTAGACTAGACTCCATCCATCAATCACGGCCAAGCAATGAGTACGGCTTGATACTTTAACTAACTAGGGTTATCACAAGCCTAGTTACTAACAAGATTCATTGAGATGTTCCAACAGCCACAAGCCCTGCAAACTTAATCCAGGTTATCCAGTAGCAAGTTGAGAGAATTGGATTAGGTGACTTGGGGGTGCAACACACGACAGTGTGCTAAAAATGTGCCCTACTCGACGGCAGGCTACAAGTCCCATTAAAGCGCCCAGATAATGGGACTGCCTGTAGTTGGAAAAATCTCTTCATGAACTACTTGATCAATCTAGTCATTATCCTAGTCAGATTCAGTATGAATCCCTGACTGTGGTAACCAAGAATTCATGTCCTAGACATGATGCAAGACGAGACATGTAGCTTATACAAGCACAAACACCCACGGTGTTAAGACAAGAGTTACTTAGCAAGTCAAGATAGCCGTCACAACAGCATAACAAGATTATCATGTTTGGTTTACTTATCAAGAGTGCGCCACGACGGGCCACTATCATGTATTATCATGCAAAGGTTGCTTGTTAAGTGTGCGCTACGACGGGCAACTATCATGTCATATTACTTGTCAAAAGTATACCACGATAGGTCACTATCCAGAATTATTATGTCAAGTTACTTGTTACCTGTTACTTGTTAAGAGTGCGCCTTAATTGGCCACTATCGTGTTCTATCCTTACATTATCATAAATGAGAGAAACTTGCATAAAATAGATAGTAACATATTCTTGAAGCCAAGGAAAAGATCTACAACTTTCATGTTGGAAGTTGGAAGAAATTTTGGCCACAATTCAGCCAAATAGGACATAAAACAGCCAAAACAGCCAAAATAGGCACTATGCGGCATTCTGCGGCACTATACGACAGGCTGCACTATTCCGCAGGCTGCGTCACCATTTGGCACTATATGGCAGGCTGTACTATGCCGTAAGCTGCGTCACCATGCGGCACTATATGGCAGGCTGCACTATGTGACAGGCTGCACTATGCGGCAGGCTACACTATGTCGCAGGCTGCGTCACCATGCGACACTATGCGGCAGGCTGCACTATGCGGCAGGCTGCACTATGCGACAGGCTGTACTATGCCGCAGGCTGCGTCACCATGCGGCAGGCTGCATCACCATGTGGCACTATTCATCATCCTTGCCAGATTCAGGACAGATGAACTTAAAAAATGTCTAAATCTTATTTTTGGCCATAACTTCTTCAAAACAAGTCAAAATCTAACTTTTCAAAGATCCATTTTGGGTAAAATCGAATTCTCTACAACATAGAACAATCAAAACTTGAAAATAATGAAGTTTGGTCGATCAAAACCCAAGAAAACTAAAAAGACTATAAACTTAGATCTACAAAAATTCATCCGTCCAAACCAAAAACTCCAAGTCCTAAAGATGCATATAATCATGTAGAGAAGAAAATAAAACAATAAAATGGAAGATCCATCATGAAACAAGTTGTACTTGCCTAAGCTCTCTAGGTTGGTGGGAGAGTAATGGAGAAGAAGGAGAAGAAATAAATGGAAGTAATAAAGAGAGAGAAATGGATGGTTGGGCTTTATAAAGAGAGGGTTTTCTCATAATGAACCAAGCCCAATCAAAACAAGCCAAACCAAAATAAACCAAGCCAAGTCATTACCAACCAAGACTAGGCTAGCAAGTCAAGTCCAACTATGAGTCACCTGATAAATGTCAGAGATCTCGTATACGCATACAAAAATACGTATAACGGGAAATGGGAGTGACAACCGGTCCAATCCCTCACGATGGGAGTATTGCCGGTAAGGAGATCTGTCTTCGACAGAATCGCTTTTTCTTAGGATAAACATTCGGCGGACTCTGAATACTATTTGCTCACTGGGGGTAGTAGGAAGATATCCCAGGTGGCTCGCGCTTCGTACAACAAGCGTACGATACCAGCTACAGACTAGAGGCCCGTGTTGACTGTTACACGTGCAGCCGACGAAAAACTATACAAGACTGGCTCTCATGCTTTGAAATAGTCAAATCTCTCTTCTACTGGGGTACTCTTGTGCGTAAGCCAAGCCAGGGGCACGTTCCACGGAGAGGGAGCCACACGAGTAGCATTCCCGCAGGAGCGACAGGAGGCTTCCTCGCCAGACCCGCTCTGACCGTGCTTACATGCAGCTTTCCTATATGTACATATAGGATTGCCACGACAGAAGATCTAACCCTCTTGCAAGCGAAAGAAGAATCTGTGGTGTAGGACGTACCTAAATTAAGGCACTCTTGTACCCAGATTACCATCAACTGCCGTTGTCAATAGACGGCTGCGCTATCGCCGAGCAGGCGTTCCATCTTCCAGAGAATCTACTCCACGCCGACCCCACACCAGAGGCTTAAAAGGAAGTCGGTGAGCCATAGGGAAGACGAGCCCCGCATCGCCACATGCTACGCGGCACAGGGTTCCAGAGCTTTCAAGAAGCCCTTCCAGAATCCTTCCATATCAATTGCTAAATAGAAGAGAAGGTCGGAGAATAGTAAAGCTAAGGTACCCGATGCAGGTGTGTTCCAAGGCACTTATTCTAAGTTTGCATTGGATGCCTTGTCAAAAATTGGGGGTAGCCAGCCTCCTACCATGCACGACAATCCTTTGTTCCAATCTGACGAGGTACAATACGACACGGATGTCTCTATTGGTGCAGTCAGTCACCAGACCGGGTTTAGCAACTATATTGAGTCCGAAAAAGATCATAATCTTACGGTATATCCTCATGACAGCGAGACTCAGGCATCTGACCCAGAAAGTGAAGGATCTACGGCTCCCTTGAGTCATCCTCAAACTCTGTCTGTGTTCATGGCCGATGACAATGAGGAAGACAACAACGAAGCTCTCAGACGTATCGAAGTCCTCGAGACGAAGTTAGATACGCTGATGGACATCATAAAGACCCTATCCTCGGTCATAATCGACCTTAAGAGTAGCATGGCCCCCGCTGCCCCTATACCTACACGTGATCCTCCAACCAATGACGAATCCAGCAGGTTGCCTACTGCCAATCAGGCATGACCATCCTCATCTACTCCATCGGCTATAGGCTCCGTAATGCCGGTCGAGATACAGTAGGCCATCAAAGAGCTGTATACTCGTCATGATGCCAAGGAGAAGCAAGCAACACTCTGGAAGATGGGGATCCGGTAGCCATACCTTGCCGAGTGGGACAATGTCGTCTATCCTTCCAAATACAATCCGCAGACGCTTACACCTTATGAAGGAAAGGGATCTCCCCGACATTACTGAAGGTACTTTGCCTTAGTAATGGGGCACCTGCCAAAAGATGATGCCCTCCTGTCCAACATATTCATAGGAGCCCTGTAGGGGGTAGCCTATGAGTGGTTCTGTAGTCTTTCGGACGACTGCATCTCGTCATTTGAAGACCTGAGGACTCGGTTCTTGGACTGATTCTATGGAGGAGGTATGGATATGACCATGTCGACCCTCATAGAAATTGTTCAGAGAGAGAAAGAGCCTGTCCGTGCATACATCGAGGGCTTCGGCCAGACAACCCTTAGATTACCACCTGGCATGCCTGAGCCCATGCTTGTGGACTCCTGCCGTAAGAACATGCTGCCTACCATAAAATTATGGCACAGTGCTCCCTGCACGGAGTGGACGCCTTTCATTACAGAGGCAGATATCACACAAAGAAAAGTTCAGGATGCACAACTCCTGGGGCTACACTTTTCTGTACCCGAAGACAAGGGGAGATGCTCGTCCAGCAACAACCCTAAAGACGGAAAAGGCAACCAAGCCATGACCGTCAATATCTCCAAAGGTTCAGTAGCTGTGAACCCTAAGTCTACGAAAGCGCAGAGGCCGAGGGAAACTTACTCCTTCAATGACGAGGATACGTTGGAGCTCTTCGAGATGCTTATGAAGAGTGGCAAACTGTCCATCCCGGCACTAAGGCATCCTGATGAAGTAGGAAATATGGACCATCCCAAGTACTGCCATTATCACCAGTACGTCCATCACTCAACACAGGACTGCTATGTGTTGAAGGGGCAATTAAACGCCTCATTAACGCCAACGTCATATCGTTGGCTTACGAGGAGAAGACCGTACTCTCCAGTTCGGGAGTTTTCCATCCATAGAGGTACAAGATGGCGTCATTCCTATTCAAAAGGCGACGATGGAGGTAGTCAACCTTCTACCAGTACGGGACAATGCTCAAGGGCTCGTCCCGTTCGCCACACCTCAAGACAAAGTTATATGGATACATCCTGACTTGGTTTCCGACATGATGACATCTATGACCCTTTCTGCCAAAGGAAAGAAAAGTAAGGCATGCCGCATAGTCTCGATGTCGACCGACGATGCTTTGGTGACCACCCGCTCGGTGCAGAGGCAAGAGGAGAGCCAGACTCCAGACCAGGAGGAGTCTCCACAAAATACTCTGTAAACCACCTAAAATTCACTATGATTTTTTTAGTTTATTTTGATAATTATTTTATGTTGGTATTCGTACGTCTAGAGCGAATCCGTATATACGAAGTATTTAAAATTCTTTTTACAAAAGTTTTAATTACAAATATTTTAATAGGAAATAACTATTGTGGATCAATATCGTAGCAAGTAATTATTTTCATATACGATACAAACTTGATTTTATTTTACTATACGTAAAAACTATTTTTACCCACTATACAAGTATTTATGATAAGTTAGAAAATAATATTTTTATAAATAATATGTTCTATTCGCATGAGAGGTACATGAAATTAAATTCATGTATATTTTGATTTTTTAAAAACTAATTGTAATTTATTTATTTGTTTGCAAAGAGATCTATCAACTATTTAAGTATTTATTATCATGAATTTTGAAATGAATTATTATTATATTTTTACTATTTATAAAAAAAGATAATTAGAAATTTGTTAGATTTAATTATTTAATTGTCATGATAATTTAAATTAGAAAATTAAATTTTCTAATTTTGATTTTAATATTTTAAAATAAGGATAAAGAATATCTAATTTTTTTATGGATTGGTTGAATTGGTTTTAAAAATGGTTAAATTATTATGAATTATCTTGCGGGGTTTAAACAATCATAATCCTTATCTAACCAAGATTTTCACCCTATTTATATGTTAGCTTGTCATTATTTTCTTCACACAAATTTATTTCCAAATTTTTTCCACCTACAAATGTGTATGTGCATCGTGTCCGTGCACACCAAGCCATATCCATTCACTTCTTCTATTTTTACCCAAATTGATTAGTGTTCTCATTAAAGAAATTTTCTTTTTTTCTTCCATCTATTTTCTCTTATCATAAATTCTTACTATCTTTTTACCGATCAACCAAGTCCGTCTATCCTAGTAGTCCTTAAATTTTGAGGACGAAATTTTTTCTAAGGTGGGTATATTTGTAACTCCTCTTCCCGAATTTTTTTAAAATTATTTCTATATATTTTGATTATTGTGTTTAAAAGTAATTTTCGTCAAAAATTTGTAAAAGATATTTTGTGATTACTTTTGTTATCAAAAACTAGTTTTAAATTAATGCTTTGAAATAATGTTTCTAAAAAAATGTTCTCGAATTTTGTTATTTGAAATATAAAATATGTTGTTGTTATTTTCGGTCTTCTAAAAATTGGTTTTAGAAAAAAAAATAGCGATAAAAGATTTTTGTCCATTTATTTTTAAATAAAGATTTGGATTTATAAAAGTAAGTCTTATAATATTTGATGACATCGAGTATTATTTTGATATTATAATCAGATATTTGATTATATTTGAATTTATTTAAATTTTCTTGGTTGTTATAAACTATGCTTTAAATTATGTTGATAATTGAAATATTGTTTAAAATACATACGATGACTAATTGTGGCATTACGATTTGTCTAATCTAGATTTGAAATGTTATTTGATTTAAAGATTTATCTTTTATATGATTTAAATTGTTTCGATAAATATTAAATATTATTTTAAAGTTATTATGTTGAGTTTGATTTGGATTTAGATTCATATGATTTGAATTATTTGATAATATAGAATAATACTTAAAATTATTATGGCAATCATTTAAAGGATTGCAACCAAATTAATTTATTTTTAATAATTTATTTGATTTAAATTTTCGGAAAGATTTATCCATTAGAAATTCTTATCCTATTGGAATCATATCTAGCATTAATTAAATCGTTTCTTATTTAAACCAATCATATTCCTATCTAAATTAGTTGGTAATCCTAATCCTCCTTATTGATTTAATTCTAATCCTATTATAATTAGATAATTGCTAGCCATTATATATATATCTATCGAATCTATGAATAAAATCATGTTTCAAACCATCCTTGTCAAAATTTCTCTTTTTTCGTTATAACTAAGCCCAAAATTCGTCATAAATTCAGCTTCAATTTTCAAAGGTTGTAGCAACTTTGAATGACCATAACTTCCAACTCCGGACTACGTTTGACCTCCAGTTTTTTGTTGGAATCGTATTGAGGTATATTTTCTGAATATAAGTTTTATTTTCATAAATTCTGAACTTAATTTTCTGGAAAATTTGTGGAGTGACAGTTGTCCGAAATCTGACACATTTTAGTATTTTTGAGATTCTGGGAGAATCAAGAATCAGAATCACGAATCGTTTGAAGTTTCGGAATGCTGACGAAAAAAGACATTATATATTTTTTCTAAAATTTTTCTAGAATATTTTATAATTTGTTTTTATTTTAGAAGTTTGTCACATCGTCTGAGTTCATCTTGTGCAGCCCTGTGACTATTATGTACCCAACGGGATTATCGGTTTCACCAGCAAGGACCTCAGGCAAGATACCTTGCCATTTACTGTTTATTTATTGTAGCTCATATTTTATACATTTACTTATTATTTATTTTCTACAAAATAAACAGTGATACATGGCATAATTTGATGGAATCTTACTGTTCAGTTCTATTTCCTGCTATGTTTTATTTTCTTACACATTGAACTTACATTTAAGGGACCATCCTTTGTGTGTTGTATTCATAGACATTGACACATTTGTACCACGTTGTTACGAGTCGCATATAGAACTCGAACATGCGTGACTGGCTGGCCACCAGTACGTATAAGCCGTTTGATAGGATTACCGCTAATATTGTTTGCATGATTAGTTTGACTTACGGTTAATAAAGGTTCTGTGTTGTGGATACGACATAGTAGGCATTGGGCAGGAAGGACAATCCTTAGCGTATGGGCTACTATATACTTTCCTTTTATGATCCGGATGCTCTGCTGGAGATACGGTGTGAGATGACCCTTATTTTACTGACAGCCACTGACGTTCTTCGAAACGTCATACTCTTACAGATTGGGCCTCTAGTGCCCCAAGGGGGGACCATGTCGATCCCATTTAGCCAGGGCCCGTACATTGGAGGATGTTCTTAAAACCGCATACACTTAGACTAGTTAGGCTACCTTATCCGTTAGGTACAAGTACTCTTGGTTTGGGTATTGTATCTGACCGTGGCTTGGAACATTAACTTTTTGTGGACTAGTTTGCTACATCTTGTGCTTGTTTGGTTGTAGGTGTGGCTCACTACTCCGATGAGAAGGTACTGAACCCTGTTGTGGTCCGGATACTATATTAGATTCGTGACTTGGAAAGATACTTCATCGTGGGTTAGTGTGCCATCTCCTGTCCTTGTTTAGTTGGGGGATGGTGCTCTAATTCAAGGGTGGAGTGTTGGACCATGTTATGATCTGATTGACTTATTATTGAGCAGTATTTATTCAGTTTGTATGGCATGATATTATGTATCTTGTTACGTCCCTCTGAGGACCTGGTTATCTCTCCAGGTGTGTGTTCTTGTCTTCCACAGGTATTCTAGCTGAGATCGTAATCTTCTCCATTCCTTCGAAGATGGCGTGTCTTGGATCTTTCTTGCTACCTTCACTAAATCATTTCATATGTCATGTACTTATCTTCTTTTACATAGTTGGTAGTAGATTTGTCTCCGTCCAACATCTTGTACATTAATAATTCAAAGTTGATTTATGACATATATTTTACTCTTTCATTTTGTAGATGAGATTAGATTACTATTGGTTTACTATATTTTACAACTTATGTATACATACGAGGTTTCCATATATTGGAGTATACGTCGTATGTATACAGCTGGTGTTTGCCATGAAATATAAAAGAACAGAATAATTATCGGAGGACTGGACTTTTACTTCACAAGACAAACTCGCTTGTACAAAGAAAGCCTAGGGACGAAAACCTAGGTACAGCAATCTAAGTACAATTGTTTATTTTAGATTATGGGGGGTGACGATAGAGGCTCGAGAAAGCGACGGCCGCTCTGCCTTACTCCTTGGACGATCGGGTGCAGCCTTGGCTCTGTAGAAGAACTGCTTGGCGTTGATGAAGAAATGCTCTCCTTTCGATCTTTGTATATTCTCTCTCTGGCTCTCTGGAACTCTGTGTCTTCTTTTTTAAATAAGAGAATCTCTTTTTTCGCAAGGGAATGGCACCTTGCTATTTATAAGAGTGGGGGGGGGGCATCACTAGGGTTTGCAATGATTGCCCATTCTCAAAAGTCGATGGCTAAGGATCAATGAATATGGACCGTTCATCTTGAATATAATAGATTTGAGCAATTAATGTGATTGCATCAAATCTTTTGTGGGTAATTAATGATGATTGACATAAATCCTCATGATTTGTCATGCCAATCTCAGATTTCCTGCCACGTGTCATTGATTTGCTTGATTGCAAATGATCTGATTTGATCCCAATATTTTATTGGGATTTGTTGATGGATTTCGATCGATTTGATGCCACGTGTCCCACTATCATGCCACGTGTCTTAATCGCGAGCCACTGAGGAAATCGAAGCCGTATGAGGATTGCTCCCTATTGAGCCGCATAAGGCTGGCCATGTGTCAAGGCTGCTTGGGAGTGGCCCCTGAACATTTGAACCGTATGGTGATTATTTGAGCCGCATGAGCGTAGGTGACCGCATGGTGGGTGGCTTCTCAGTGAGCCGCATGAATATAGTCCTAGTGAGCCGCATGGGGTAGCCTCTGCCTGAGCCGCATGGGATAGCTTCGGTCTGAGCCGCATAGGACAGCTTTAGCCTGAGCCGCATGGGGTGGTCTCTACTTGAGCCGCATACGACTGTCCACGTGTCAAGGCCGCATGAAGGTTTCTGGATTTCAGGAGATTGTGTCAGAGATTTCTTTCGTTTTCCTAGGAGTCTGCCATTATGACGGAGTCATAATTGTATCTTTCTGTCAAAGCTGTCATTTGTCAGAGCTGTCAGCCGTCAAGGCATTTAATGCAGTAAAGGACAAAGGAAAGAGCTGTTTGCAGGCTACGTGGCTCCTCTCTGAGCCGCATGGAACTTATTCGAGCCACATAGACGCTTGAGTCGCATGGATCCCTGAGCCGCATGAGCTCTCTGAGCCGCATGGGGCTCCCTGGCCGCATGGATCTTTCTTTATTTTTTTCCATGCTTCTACAAGACCCCCTTCAAAGTTTTCAATTTGTAAAATTGAAATACTTTGAATAAGAAGCATGGCTATGTATAAACTCTTCTGGCCGCATATGATGTCCTGGCCGCATGGATGTCTCGGCCGCATGGGTCAATCACCCGCATAGACCCTTTGGCCGTATAGACTGTCTGGCCGCATGAACTCTTTGCCATGTCATCCTGCCACCTATGGAAATCTTTTGCATTAAATGCTGTTGATTTGCCGTCAGATTTAAGGCCACTTTTCGGGGCAGGATCCCAAGAGTTTGGCCTTCATTTTAGTCGGCTTACCTTGATAACCGAAGAGTCGGATTTCATGCTGCACGAGGATCGAAGCGCCCTCCTTTTGCCTATAAATAGGGACGTTTTCAGTCGGAGAGACTTCTTTACTCTCTCTTTCGTCTTCAACTCTTGCTAACTTTCTTTCTTTGTCTCCCTTCTCCGACCGTCGGACGAAAATGGCCCCCAAGTCTTCCAAGGTCGCCTCTGCTGCTGCGAAGGGCAAGAAAGCGGCTTCCTCGTCGCCCTCCATGCCTGAAGTGCACCCTGATGTCCACCGTGCTTTTAAGGGTAAGGATTGGATGAAATATTGAATACGTTGAACCCTAAGAACCCATGGCTGTGTTGCATAATTTATGCACAAGCCTTCACCCTTCGCCTTTATTGAACCACCCAAGTTCGATCATGATGGAGCCGCATATGTTGTATGGGCCGCATGACCCTCTCATATCCGAGCCGCATAGGACATGCCCTGTGTTTGAGCCGTATGAGAAGGACTTGAGCCGCAAGAGCACTTCTGGATTTGAACCGCATGAAGCCTCCTTTGAACGGGGTCATGTATGTTCCTGACGAATTGGACCACATAAAACTTTGCTAAGTCGCGCCGCATAAGCTCTTCTGCTAAATAGAACCGTATAAGTTCAACCGAACCGCATAAGCTATCGAATCAGTATTATGTGGAACTCCCAACTGAATTGGGCCGCATAAGACTGTGTTGACCCGAGCCGCATAGGCTCTATTGAAGCCGTGTCGCATGAAACCCAACTGAATTGGGCCGCATAAGGCTTCGTTGACCCGAGCCGCATGGGCTTATAGGAACTTCTTTTTTGAGAAACTTTAAGTGGTTTCGTTTTAACCATCTTTTAATCCTGTTTCTTTTATCCTTTTTTCAGTGAACCTCCCAACAAATCCGGCAGGAGAGCTTCTGGTGGGTTCAGCACAATATGCCGTGGGTGTGCGGCTTGACGGCTTAATTCGACATGTGACGGATCAGCTTCCCACCAATGAGCCTTTGGAGAGGTTGGGCGCCATCAATAACCAGCCTTTCCACTTTCTTTGCACTATGATGAATTCGGGGAGACTGAAAGGAGAGTATCTGAAACCAGCCTTTCTCTTCGGGGATGCTCTATCCATAAAAAACCCCCGAGTGCTGGACATTTCTGAGAGCTGGGACTTTACTGTGGACGGGGTGGAGATCCATATTCCCGAGATGGAACGGCATTTTCCTCTTTTGTGGTACAATATGGTACCATTTAGAAGGAAGATGGTGGGATCCCTGACTCCAACCCAATCGAAGATGTTCGTGGGCAACATCCACTATAATATGAATATTGGGTCAACATGTGCGAGCAGGGAGTCGGTCAGTCGGAGTGTGATGGGGCTGATTCCGGGTACCTTCATAAATGTATCTGGTTCCAACTTCACTTTTACTCTAGTTGATACATTCCTGAATCAGCTCGCTCGTAAGGGGTCTTATCCTGTGGGCAGGTTATCGCTGCTGAACTGGATAAACCCCATCCCTACGTGGGCCAATCTTACCTCATGGATCCTGAAGAATTACGAGGAATTCCTTCGGGAGATTGACCTCTATTATGCCATCCGGGGTACCTGTTACGGGTTACCCATTAACAAGCCGTTGTTCATGGCTCTTTCGGAGATGTATAACCGGCGTACGGGAACTTTCTTCACGCTCGGAGGGGAGTTGGGACTTGCTTTCCATGAAATACATGTTGTTTCTAAGCTGCCGTGGGGGGGGCGAGGCCTTTGAAGTATACACCCCGACAAACGAGGAATTCGAGGATCTGGATCGACGATTCTCGGGTTTTCTCGCTGTATACCGGGAACTGCTATGCCACCATAGTATCTGTCACCAGACTGCTATCAAGAAGAACAATAGCTCAGAAGGGACGCCCCCCATACTACGTCCTGGGTCGTGTATCTCTTCAAATTAAGTCCCTCCGGTCGGGTTTCTTCCCGAGGTCCTCAAACCCAGGAGGAGATAAAGGACCTGATGTCGACTGCCAAGAGGTCATGGTTCACCAGTGACAGATTTGGGAGTCATACTGACTTCTTTAGTTATTTCCATCACGGTACCCGGCAGATGTCTGAGAAAGCACTCTTGGCCGGGTTCTTGATGGTGTGGCTACGGAACTGCGTAGTCTCGGGAGGGGCAGGTTCGATTGAAAGGATTAGCCACTACTTCATCCTCCCGGCCGTGAAGCTGGTCTTCAGAGTTAGGCTGGCCCTTCTTCCAGCCATGGTGTGTAGCATACACCATAGCCTCCGAGCCTTTTCGTCTAAAGTCATTGCTCGCGAGACGACACTGGACTTTGAGCGGATAGAGCTACCCTACCATTACCTGATGGAGTGGCTATTGATGCATTACCGGTCGTTGATGAGGCCCAGAACAGAAGATGATGTTACCGCTGATGACGTCTTCCTTTTCCGATACCGTCGTCAGCCTTGGGAATACGCCACCATGCCAGCCGGTCGGAGGGCGTTGGCGAGAGTGGACGGGCCCGACTTTTTTGTGTCTCTACCTCAATTTACCGCTAGAGAAGTGAGGGGTGTACATGTTGACGGTATTGAACCTCCCCTCCTCTTATCTGAGAAAATGCTTGTTTGGCTGTGCAATATTCGCCCAGCACACCTAGTATATCGTTACCGAAATAACGTATACCTGGAGCCTTATTTACCCAGCAGGTTTTCCCGCCAGTTCGGGTACAGTCAGCTGTTCCTTGACTGCTCCAGTGCTTGCCTGGGCTTTGAGGACAGTGTCCTCGATGGTATCAGGGCTTGGCATTATTACAATGCGGTCCATACCCGAGCTAGCTTTTCGGTCCCTGATGCTAAGATGTCAGGAGAGATTTTGTACATGGCGGCCCTCTATCATGTTGCGACGAGCAAGCCTCCTGTTAACTTTGACATGGGTACCAGCTTTATTGTTGGTACTGGCTTGGCAGAGAAGCCCGAGGGATCCAAGAAGAGAAAGAGAAGGGCGAATAGGGTTCCTGTGCCGGACTCGGAGTCCACTACGGCGGGCGAAGGGGATGATGAGCAGGACGCCGATGACTCATCGCATTCTTCGGACGAGGAGGTGGGGGACCAGCCACCTACTATGCCGAACGAAGAGGTGGAGGATCAACCACCTGCTGTGCCTGGTGCTTCGCGCAAACGAGGCAGGCGTATGTCTACTGACGATGGCAGGACCTACTCCACGAAGCGGGCTGCGGTAAGACGTCGCAGGCTGTTTATTGTTGACGTTGACGCTGTTTCTGAGGTGATTTGAATTTCAACTACCTTTTCCTTCTTTTTCTAAACTATGGCCTAATTATTTTTCTTTTGCTCTTTGTAGGCGTCAGAGGAGTCTGCTTCTCGGGACCCGATTGTCGAGGTCGATCCGATCTTGTCCAATTTGGTCAATGATGTGTGCACCGCTATCATTTCTGCTAGGGTTCTTCTGGAGGCGGCCGAGGAGTCTCACCTTGCTGAGACCTCAATCCATGGGGATGGGGGCTCTACTGCGCCTGTCCCTGAGACATCTGAATTTCAATAGGATGACATTGACCTGGATGGCTCCCTTTCAGGGGCGGCTGGGACAGAGAAACCAGTTGAATTCGACTTGGAAGCCGCGGGTGGGGAGACTATGCCAGCTGCGAACGAGCCGCAGCCTCCATGCTCTTCCCCTGGTAAGATAAGCCAAATCTTAACTTGTGAGGAAGCCTATTTGCTCCATCATCCTGTCCTTCGGGTTACGTCGATTGATTGTTGCTTTGGACGTACAGGTCCTACCCCTTTATTGCCGGTGACGGACATTGCCGGGGCAGACACTACCGGAGGGGATCTGATGGAAGCACGTGTGCCTCCTTTTTTTCCAACCTATATTGAGGGGCCTCCAGCTGGGTCGAGTTCGGGAGCCCAAGTGGCAGTACAGCTGGGGAAAGAGACGATGCTTCCTGCGCCCTCCTTTGCGAATATGGTTTCGGGGGTTAACCTTTCCGCCCTACCAAGTATCCAAGCTCTTCGGGCGGCGGAAGAGGAGCTAGCCGCCATTCATGCATCTTTTCGTACAGAATTTGTTTCCCTGGTGGCGGGGATGGCAAGTTCTGATACTACTCCTTCGGTACTGCCCGCCACACTCCTTTGATGCCGTCCTCTACAGAAGTTTTGGATGAAGTGTCCCAGGATGTGGTTGACAGCTTTCACCGTCACCTGAAGAGAGGGATCGAGGCAGCTGTGGAGAGGGGGACTCCCTTTGCTATGGCCAGTCAATGCGCCGGTGGCCAGATTAATATCCTTAGAACACTCTCTGGTGGGACGGGACTAGCTGCGCTTCTGGAGCCTAAGTTGCTAGAGGCTGATCGTCTTGTGGCCCAGTTTTGCGTACTACGACAAGCTGATCTATCATTGGCAATAGATCAAGAGCATACTTTCCTCACGATCGCGGTGGAGAAGGTGAGGCTTGCTCGGGAATCGATCAAGCCAAATATATTGAAGGACCGCCGGAATATGACTCAGTTGTACGATCAACGGAGCCGTCGGACTAAAGATTGTGTAGCTCGGGAAGCGATTGCCTCCCGCGGGGTAACTGACACCCGGGAGCAGATCCTCGAGCTCCAGAGAAAGCTGGCCTTCCTGGAGTCCGAGCTCGAAGCTGCCCATACTGAGAAAGGGGTTGCTATTCAGGAGGCTGACAGATTTAGTAGAGCTTCTGCCAATCTGAAACTTGTCCTGAAGAAGATGGAGAATGACTGGCAGGCATATATGTACTTGAATGATGCGGAACAGTTATCCCAGGAGGCTGAGCGTCGAGCTAGACAGAGGCTTGAGCGGGGTACTGCCTTGGTGAGAAACCGCCTTTTAGAATTATGTAATGCCGAACTATAGTCGGCCTTTTCTTCTTTTGTTCTCTTTCTCTTTTTTTTGAGAGGGACGTGGTACCAAAACATGTAATGCTTTCTCGACTTCCAAATAAAGAGTACTTTCCATTCTACCCTTCATTTGTATTGCTTGTTGTGCCTGTGGTATTATGGTGGTGTTTGCCCCGCATGGGGGACTTGTCTGTGGACCTGTTACCCCTGGCATACCTTGGTTTTAGGTACGGGTAACAAGTTTGATTGGGGATATCTAGAATGGTTCCACAATAAGGTTGTCGTGGACGTTCCGAGTATCGAAAAAAAGAATGCCATGGAGCAGCTGGGCTCCCGGGGCATGATGAGAAATGATGGGCCTGTGCTGAGAAGCTTAGCACAGGACATTTTATGGGCCTATTATCCTTGGCGTACCCTGGATTAGGATACGGATAATAGGATGAAATAGAACCAACATGCTTACTCAGAGGTAATGAGGACATGACAAGCATGCGGGTTTTCTTACCGCAGAATCTTCCTACTCAGAGGTGATGAGGACATGGCAGGAGTGGACTCAACGGAGGATATTTGTGGACTTACTATCCTTGGCGTACTCCGGTTGTGGGTACAGATAATAAGTCGAAAGGGAATCAACATACTTACTCAGAGGTAATGAGGACATGGCAAGCATGAGGGTTTCTTCAACGGAGCCTTCCCACTCAGAGGTAATGAGGACATGGCAGGAGTGGGCTCAATAAAGGGGGGTACATAGAATGACTCAAAGGTAATGAGGACATGAAAGTTCTATGTAGAGGGGTGATTTGTTTTTGGCAAAATTAAGATGACTCAGAGGTAACATCGACATGGTCGTTTTGGAAATTTGTGGATCTGTTACCCTTTTTGTGCACTGGGAGTGCGGGTAGTGGATCATGAGGAAGGAGCTCATTCAGGAAGAAAGTTCAGAGGTTTGGTCATACATAACGTTCCCCCAAAAGAGTGACCGGGATGTAAGTTCAGGGGTACTAGCGGGTACATAATTCGACAATCCGGGAATTTTGGAATCAAAATGTAAGTTCAGAGGTACCAGCAGGTACATGACTTGATAATCAGGGATTTCTGTGGAAAGAGGACATGAGTTCAGCGGTACGAGAGGGTACATGACTCAGCAATCTAGGATTTCTGTGGATGTGAGTTCAGTGGTACCAGCGGGTATATGACGATGTGAAAGTGAGTTCAGCGGTACCAGCGGGTACATGACTCGATGATCCGAAATATTGTGAGAGTGAGTTCAGCGGTACCAGCGGGTACATGACTCGATGATCTGGAATATTGTGAAAGTGAGTTCAGCGGTACCAGCGGGTACATGACTCGATGATCTGGAAAATATCGTTTAGATATAATATTTCTTCAGGAACTTGCCATTGATGGGCAACAGAGCATGTCTCCGTTTTGTTTTGCGAGGCGGTAAGCACCTTGGAGAATACGGCCTCAATGATAAACGGACCTTCCCATTTTGGTTGGAATTTGCCGGCGGTTTTGTGAGTCATGACCATCGGCCTTCGGACTGCCAGAACGAGATCGCCCACTTGGAATGTTCTGATTTTAACCTTCTTGTTGAAGGCTCCAGAGATGCGTGCTTGGTATAGCTCGATTCGTTGCTGAGCCAAGAGGCGCTTTTCATCTAAGGCCTCCAACTTTTGTAGCCGACGATGGTAGTTATCATCCGTCGTCAATTGGTAAGTAAGGGCGACGCGGAGTGAGGGTATTTGAGTCTCCAATGGGAGGACTGCCTCACTCCTGTATACCAGGGAAAATGCGTGTTCCCAGTGGCTGTTCGGACTGTAGTATGGTACGCCCATAAGCATTTACCAAGCTTCTCGTTGCAGTCGTATTTATTGGAAGAGACAAACTTCTTGAGATATTTGATGATTGTTTTGTTGAATGCCTCTGCCAACCTATTTGCTGCCGGATTATATGGTATCGAAGCAATATTCTGGATACGATGCTTGTCGCAGAACCGATAGAAGGCATGGCTTGCAAACTGCGGACCATTATCGTGGATGATCCTTCGGGGCAGTCCAAAGCGATAGATGACATGATACTTGAGGAAGCTGATCACGTTTGAAGTCTTTACTTCCGTGAGCGGAACAGCTTCCGCCCATTTGGAGAAGTAATCCATAATCGCAAGTATGAAACGATGTCCACGGGAGGAAGATGGAATAATCGGACCGATGATATCCATTCCCCATGATTCAAATGGCCAGGATGCCACCGTCGGATGTAGAAACTTGGATGGTTGGTGGATGAAGTCCACGTGGACTTGGCAGGCTTTGCATTTTCTTGTATAGTCTATCGCATCTGCTACCATCGTGGGCCAGTAGTAGCCCATTCGGCGAAGACGGTCTTACAATTTAGGGCCAGGCTGATGGGCCCCGCAGACACCGTCATGAGCTTCGCGTACGGCTTCTTTGGCTTCTGCGTTTGACAGACACCGAAGCAATAACCCGTCGTAGGATCGCCGATACAGCATCTTCGTCTCTGTATCGTAGAAGAATCTGAGAGAACGCCTTCTGATGGAAGTGGCTTCCTTTGGGTTCTCGGGTAGGATGTCGTAGACTACGAAGTCTATGAATAGTTGTCTCCAGTCTGATGCTTCGTCGATCGTTTGGGCAGAATAACTCACCATGACTTGAACGTTGTTCTTGGGACAGACCAGTTCGTAGCCTATCACGTCAACCGAATGATGAGTATGGTTCGGCGCTGCTAGGGAAGCGGCAAGGCCCTGCTAGGGCATCGACTTCGATGTTCTGGAGTCTGGGAACATGTTCGATGAAGAATCCCTCAAATGATGAGATAATGTTGATCGCTATTTGGTGATAGGGGATCATATCTTCGTGGCAGACTTCGTATGAACGCCGAATCTGATTGACGATTAACTGCGAATTGCCGTAGGCTTCAAGATATTCTACCCCCAACTCTCTTACAAGTTGGAGGCCAATGACCAACGCGTTGTACTCGGCCACATTGTTAGAGCAGGGTTCCGTACGGGAGTAAGCGCGATTGATCACTAGTCCGGAAGGAGAAATCAACACCACCCCGACTCCAATGACGATATTGCCCTTGGGTCCAGTTCTCGAAGCACCATCGAAGAACATTCGCCATATATCATCGTGGGAGGTCACATGTGAGTCGGCAACCTTATCTGGGATTCCTTCATATACTCTGGACGACTCCGAGCCTGGGTGAGCTGCTACAAAGTCTGCCAGAGCTTGACCTTTAACAGCCTTTTGCGGGACGAAGACCATATGATAAGGAGACAACAATATTGCCCATGTGGCGAGGCGGGAGCTGAGTGCCCCTGGTTTAGTCATGAGGACCCTGAGAGGGTTGACTCGTGAGATCACATGTATGGTTTATCCTGTGACATAGTGCTGCATCTTTTGAATGGCAAACACCAGGGCGAGGCATTCCTTCTCCACAGCGGTGTACCGGTGCTCTGGCCCAATCATCATTCGGCTGAGGTAATATATAGCTTGTTCATGGCCTGTATCGTTGTTTTGTGCCAGTATAGTGCCGAGGGAATGCTTTATTGCTCGTACATATAGCAAGAATGGTTTCCCAGCAACCGGGGCCACCATGACTGGAGGGTTCGACAAATATTCTTTGATGTTGTCGAAGGCACGTTGACATTCTTCATCCCATACGAACGAGATGCCTTTCTTTATCAGATGGGTGAATGGCCGACATCGCCCAGAGAGGTTAGAAATGACCCTTCTGATGTAGGCCAGCCTCCCTTGAAGGCCTCTGAGTTCGCAGAGATTTCTCGGGGGACCCATCTCCATAATTGCCTTCGTCTTTTCTGGGTCTACATGAATTCCCTGGGCAGTAATAATAAAACCCAAAAATTTTCTGCTAGATACGCCCAAGAAGAATTTTGTGGGATTCATCTTCAGGTTGTGTGCTCGCATCAGGTCGAACATTGTCCTCAGATCATGCTGGTGGTCTCCCTTATAGCGGCTCTTGACGACGATGTCATCAACATAGCACTCCACAGTCTTGCATAAGTGGTCTCTGAAGATGATAGTCATGGCTCTTTGATATGTGGCGCCAGCATTCTTTAAACCAAAAGGCATGACTGTGTAGCAATACGTGCCAATCGGTGTTCGGAATGATGTGTGCTTTTCGTCGTGAGGAGACATCTTGATTTGGTTGTACCCCGAAAAACCATCCATGAACGACATGCGTTCGAAGCCGCATGTGTTGTCAATCATGATGTCTGTGATAGGGAGGGAGAATTCATCTTTGGGACATGCCTCGTTCAGATTGGGAAAGTTGATGCAGATTCGAATCTTCCCATTCTTTTTGAGGACCGGTACTATGTTGGCGACCCAGTCAGGATATTGTTCCTCACGAATGAAATCGATGGCTATCAGTTTGTTGACTTTGACTTCGTTCGCATCCATGATGCCCGGGCGGAAGCGTCGCTGCTGTTGCTTGACCGGCTTTGCATCTGGCCGAATGTTGAGCTTGTGAAGGGCGACTTCGGAGTTTAGTCCTGGCATGTCTTCATAGCTCCAGACGAACACATCGATATATTCTTTGACAAGTTCCAGTAGCGATTCTCGCTCTTCATCTGTTAGGCTTTTACTGACGAAGATCGATTTTGGAGAAGATTTGCTGCCGAGGTTGACCTGTATAACCTCATCTTCGGTAGGAGGTTCTCTCTGTTCGAACCGCTTTTCCTATTGTGTATCCAGCTGTTGGGCCCACGACTCTAACTCGAGGATTTCAGGAATGTCTTCATCTTCTTCGTAAGCGTCGGCGAATGCCATATTGACTGACATGATTTGTCTGAATACGTCTCCGATGCTGGAATCCGAATCAGAAGTTGGTGACCCGGTTGAACGTGAATGCCAGTCGCATTCCTCATCCGAACTTTCAGGGGTCATTGCGGGCGTAACATACCCTAATCCACATCGGGTCTTGCTGTCGTAGTCCCGTGGTTTGCCAGCCGGGACTGGTGGCTTCAAAAGCAATCGTCGACCGGTGCCGTAGTTTAAGCCTGGCGTAGTCTCCATTTCATATCTCTATTTTTGTATGAGGTATTTGGATTGGGGGCTACAAGATACAGAGGCAGTCTTCCGGCATCTGATTCGAGATCGACCTTCTCTAGGGTGAAGGGCTGTGGGTCGTCCTTCCGACCGAAGATGATTGGATGGTCCCCTCCCTCGATTATGCGGTAAGCATCTTCCACTGGAGTAAGCTGGTTTGCGGTGTAGACATTTGTCACCTATGTGTGTAGGTGAGTGCCTATACCGTATTCCATAGAATACATTGTGCAAAGCTTATTAAGCTCGAGGTAGTTCAAAGATAGCCCTTTATTAATGAAGTAAGGTATCTTTTCTAGCGGGATTACATCATCTGCGGAGGGAACATCAGTATGGGCAGCCACATACTTGGCCAGCTCCGGTTCTTCTTCGGTTACCCCCTGTATAAATGAAGACTGAGAAGATGACCTGGGCAGCTTGATCATCAGGGGTTCTGTTGGTGGAGCCGAGCGTGGAGTTGTTGGCAAACTAGCGACCACCAGTTTGGTACTTGGTGCTGGGCAGGGAGTAGTTGGCTCGCTAGCGGCCGCAGACTTTGCATCGGGATGACGATTCTTCTTGGGAAGACATATCATCATTGGCTTGTCAGAGGGATTGAACTTCTCTGCTTGTGGCTGGCTAACTCTCGGTAGCCTGATTGTCAGTGGCTCCATTGTGGGTCTCGGCGCTTGGCCGGACCTTGGCAACCGGATTATCATTTGCCCTTCTTGTGCCGAGAGGCTGATCGCATCCTTACGCAGAGCGGCCGTAAGGGGTACAAATTTGCCAGGTTTGCGAGGTTGAAGGTGGATCGTCAGAGGTTCTTCTGATCCTGAGGCCGTCTCAATTTGAGCTTGTACATCTTCATCCAGGTGCTTCTTCAACTTCTCGTATAGGCAGGAATCCGAGTAGTAGGATTCGACTCCTTTGAAGGGATCGATGTCGGCAAATTATGTCCTCACAAAGCCGTGTTTGTTGACATACTTGAAGCACTGGTGCAGCGTGGAAGGTACGATCATATAATCATGTATCCAAGGGTGCCCCAAGAGGATGTTGTAAGAAGTGTCTGCATCTATGACATAACAGGTCACTTCTGATTGGAGATCGCCAATTTGGCACTTCAAGCGAATCTTCCCGATTGGGTAGCTCCTGCCCGAATTGAAACCGCTGATGGCGGTGCTTGTTGGCGTCAGAAGATGCATGGGAATACAGAGATGATGTAGCAGACCCTTTAGGATGATGCTTATGGAAGAACCAGGATCAATGTGCATCCGGTCCACCTTTACGTTCCCGATGTATCCGGTGTAGTATAACGGACGATCGTGCAAATTGATTTTGATGAGCATATCCTGTGGAGTGAAGACGATATTAGGCATTGCTCCTGTGCAAGCGCTATCTTGGAGATTTGCAGGCGGGCTCTCTCCTGTGAGGTTGACCTGGGCCATATACGCGTCGGCATTTTGGAGTGCATCGCTCAAAGCTGCGCGAACATCCTTCGAGAGCCTCAGGAGCTCATATAATGACAATTTGGCTGGTGTATTGGCCAACTGCGCAAAGATGTCGAAGTTGTAGGGCCTCTCCAACCCTTGAGGTGTCTCTTTTCGGAGGGATTTGTCAAAGTGAGTCTCCTTCGGCCTAGGCTTGTCGGTCGTCGGAGGCTGAGAAGGCCCTGGGGCGTCAGCAGTAGCTGGCTGATGATCTTCAGTTGAGTTCTCAGCTACGGGTTGGGATTGTGTACCAGATCGGGTAACGACAGCCGTGACTTCTTCGACATCTGCCGAGATTGTGCGGCAGGATCTGACTTTTCCACTCTTCTTCTTGCGAATGGAAGGTGGTATGGACTGAGTCACTTCAAGTACCCGGTCCGGATGGACCCACATGATCTCTCCCCGTGATGTGGTGAGGGATAATAGACCAGCAACCTGATCCCGAAGAGGTGGAAGATTAGCAATCTCTATTGTCGCCAGAGGAATAGGTTCCACCCTGTCTTGAGTATCTGTTGGAGGGAAGCTGCCGAATTGTAAGGACACCATGTTGGCCGCTACGATTACCTCCTCAAAATCGATGGTCAGAGCGTTCGAATCGATGAGATGTTGGATGTATCGCTTCAGTTGGTAGTAGTCGTGCGTAGCGTGTGGACGTAGCGATGGTAATGACAGTACTTCGGGCTCTCCATTTCTGCCGGTCGAGGTTTCCATCTTGGTGGAGGGAGATAAATTCTGTCTCCTTGTATGAGCATGTCCAAGATGGGCTTGACGTGACCGTCCTCGAAGGAGTAAGTGATTTGCGGCCATTGTTTGTCTGCCGGTTTTGACTCAGGTTTCTGGGCTGTATCGGCCACCATAGCCTGCTTACCCCTGTTGTCCCGATTGTTGGAGGGGCTATCCCCATTGTCGTTGTTGGTATTAGGACGCTTGCCCTTGTTTTCTCCGTCCGAGATGTGCAATCCCAGTTGGCGAGCCTTCTTCAACCGTTCTTCGGCGCTAGTGGCACTGATGATAAACGTCTTCCAGTCCTTAAATTGGCTTTCGCCCATCCAGAGACTGATTGTTGGGAGCAATCTCTTTTGGCAAATTTTAATCAAGGAGGAATTCGGGTTACCAGACGGCAATTTTATTGCGGTTTGGCGAAACTGCTCAATATAGTTCCTTGTCAGCTCTTTTTCCCCTTGGACGACGTCCATGAGGGTGGACATTGTGATGTCCTGTCCTACTTCGTAGAATCTCTCCAAGAATATGCGCTTAAAGCTGGCAAAGGAGTGGATGCAGTTGTCTGGCAGGTTGCGATACCAGTCGAAGGCGACTCCTTTCAATGCCCCAATGAATAATCGTATGAGGATGGCATCGTCATGGGACAGATGGTCGGTGGTGACCTCGAAGTAAGTGATGTACCGACTTGCAGAGGTCTTGCCATCATAAGGATTGATGTTGAACGGCTTATATCTTGGTGGGAAGGGGACATCCCTCCATGCAGCAGGGTATGGATGCCGTATTCTAAGGTCTTGAGAGTTTTCTCAGGCGTAAAACATAGCTCGGAGCTCTTGGACCTCTCTTCTTGCTTCCCTGGCCTCGTCCACAGCGGTGGGAGCCGTCGTTTTAGGAGGATTATTGCCCAGGTTCGGTGTCGCTGAGTTCGAGTCCACATTGACTGCGGGACCCACGCTTGTTTGGCCAGGCGTCCCTTCTTGCAGAGTTGGAAGGGCCGCTTTGATCTCATCTACATACTTGAGCAAGGCATGCAGTATGGCCTCCAGAGTGTCGATGTATTGGCGATCACTGGAACCACTTTGATTGCTGTCCGTCATGAACACCGTTCTTACATGAGGAGAGATGGAAGGAATGGTGGAGGACGTGCCCTCTGAGTCATACCCCTATACCGAGAAGTCATCGGGGTATGTAGAAATATTTTCCTCTGGTTCGGACTTAGATGGAATAGTACTCCCAACTTCAGAGCTTGCTTCGTCTTGGGAGTCGTGGACGTCCTCGGGGATATCGACATCTACTGTATCTGACGGGAGAGTTGCTTCCTCGGGCTCATCTCCTTGGAACATCGGATTATCGTGGATGTTCTGAGGAGTGCTACCCCCTGCTTCAGTGATCCCCACCGGTGCGGATGATGAATCTCTTGCTGTTGCAGATTTCGTCTTCGAACGAGTACCTTGGAATACTCCTGTGGTGGACAACCGTTTAGACGATAGTTTCTTAGTCGTAGTGGTTGAAATCTTCGGGCTAGAAACGTTTTCTTTCCTCTCCCATCAGCGGGGATTTTCTGAGTGGAGTTGCAAGAGACAACGGAAGGTGCTTCGTCCTCTGAGCTTGGTCGTTGCAGCCTTTGGAAAATAGATTGCCGGTCTTCTCTTGCTGTCGCGTTGTTGCAACAGCAGTTGACAATGATTTGAGTGCAGTAATGTCCGTGGGAGGAATCTTTGCATGTCGGGGACTCTTCTCTTTCCTTACGTTTGTGGAGGATAACCTCACGCAAGTCAGACGGGTCTGGAACGACCATGTTTGCTCCCTGGGTTTTGGGAGAATTTTGGGAACCACTTCGTCCGCTTTCCGCCGGGGGCTGGACTCGAGTGGCTCTATACAACTTCCCATCAGAGGCCCGCATAACGGTATATGGAGCGCTCGGATGGTCAGAGGTTAGGACAGCCGACTGAGCTTGCCAAGCTCGCGCTGCCCTTGACTTCTTCACTTGAGCGCCCGAAGGCGTATAGTAGAAAGAGTCAGAGTGAAGCTGTAGAGAGTCAGATATATTCTCTTGGACATATGAGAGATCAGGACCATAGGAGAGGCGATCGAAGAATGAGCCTGAGCTGCGTGAAGCAGGCAGTATACGGCTGGAGTCAACAGTCTTCATGCGGCTGAAAGTCTCGGCCGTATGTGTTTTCTTCATACGGCTGGAAGATCTGGCCGCATAGGCATTCTTCATGCGGCTGGCAGTTTCAGCCGCATGAGCATCATGCATGCGGCTGGTAGTCTTGGCCGCATGAGTGTTCGGCTTCCTCTTAGAGCACATAGAATCACTCTTTGTCCCTGCAAGTCCAGCATCATAGTGCTTTCCTCTGCCGGACTTGGGGACAACAGAGTCTTCTATGGCTTGAAGTGGGGCTGCATGAGAATCGCCTTCGCCGTCTTGGGTAGCAGAGAGTACTCCGTCCAGGGCTTGGGGAGGAGCAAATGATTTTGGCCTCCACTTCTTGCGAGCCTTCTCTGTACGGGTTTGCTTCTGGACCGTGCCAGCGCTCACGTCGGAGAGCATTTCTTCAAATGCCTGTTGGTCGAAGCGGACGACCATCTTCTGTTGCGTGGAGCCATGTTTGGCTGTATCCGATTGCGTCACCAACTCCTCAGCCGTGGAGAAGTTTGTCCCCAGCAGAGTCGCCATCGTGTTTGCCATAAAATCTAAAAGAACAGAACAATTATCGAAGGACTGGACTTTTACTTCACAATACAAACTCGCTTGTACAAAGAAAGCCTAGGGACGAAAACCTAGGTACAATAATCTAAGTACAATTGTTTATTTTAGATTCTGGGGGTGACGATAGAGGCTCGGAAAAGCGACGGCCGCTCTGCCTTACTCCTTGGACGATCGGGTGCAGCCTTGGCTCTGTAGAAGAACTGCTTGGCGTTGATGAAGAAATGCTCTCCTTTCGATCTTTGTATATTCTCTCTCTAGCTCTCTGGATCTCAGTGTCTTCTTTTTCAAATAAGAGAATCTCTTTTTTCGGAAGGAAATGGTACCTTGCTATTTATTAGAGTGGGGGGGGGCATCACTAGGGTTTGCAATGATTGCCCATTCTCAAAAGTCGGCGGCTAAGGATCAATGAATCTGGGCCGTTCATCTTGAATATAATAGATTTGAGAAATTAATTTGATTGTATCAAATCTTTTATGGGTAATTAATAATGATTGACATAAATCCTCATGATTTCTCATGCCAATCTCGGATTTCCCGCCACGTGTCATTGATTTGCTTGATTGCAAATGATCTGATTTGGTCGATTGCAAATGATCTGATTTGATCCCAATATTTTATTGGGATTTGTTGATGGAATTCGATCGATTTGATGCCACGTGTCCCACTATCATGCCACGTGTCTTAATTGCGAGCCACTGAGGAAATCAGAGCCGCATGAGGATTGCTTCCCATTGAGCCGCATAAGGCTGGCCACGTGTCAAGGCTGCTTGGGAGTGGCCCCTGAACATTTGAACCGCATGGTGATGATCTGAGCCGCATGAGCGTAGATGACCGCATGATGGGTGGCTTCTTAGTGAGCCGCATGAAGATAGTCCTAGTGAGCCGCATGGGGTAGCCTCTGCCTGAGCCGCATGGGATAGCTTCGGTCTGAGTCGCATGGGATAGCTTCGGCCTGAGCCGCATGGGTGGTCTCTACTTGAGCCGCATGCGACTGTCCACGTGTTAAGGCCGCATGAAGGTTTCTGGATTTTGGGAGATTATGTCAGAGATTTTCTTCGTTTCCCTAGGAGTCTGCCATTATGACGGAGTCATAATTGTATCTTTGTGTCAGAGCTGTCATTTGTCAGAGCTGTCAGCCGTCAAGGCATTTAATACAGTAAAGGACAAAAGAAAGAGCTGTTTGCAGGCCACCTGGCTCCTCTCTGAGCCGCATAGAACTTTTTCGAGCCGCATAGACGCTTGAGCCGCATGGATCCCTGAGCCGCATGGGGCTCCCTGGCCGTATGGATCTTTCTTTATTCTTTTCCATGCTTCTACAGCTGGCATGTGTACGTACCTAGTCCTATGTATTTTGGGACTGGGGCGTTATATACTCCCCGTGTCCCAGATGTATCATGAGCAGGTCCACCTCAGATCCCTGAGGCACCAGAGGCGGGTCCATTCCGGGCCTCTATCATGGACAAGCAAAAATAGAAGGAGGTTCATTTCGACAAACCTCTCAGAAAGGATCCGACAATCGGGCCTATCAAGCCCTACAACTTCGATATTCTAGCGCAGCTGGCTAATACTCCGGCTAGATTATCACTTTTTGAGCTCCTCCGTCTCTCTAAGGAGACCCGAGATGCGCTCAGTGAAGCTTTACAGAACGTTAAGTCCTTCCTCACCCAGGTTCGGCTATCGAAAGTGGATTCCGCAGCTTGTCTACATTGCCACAGCGTGGTCGAAGTGATTTCTAGTATCACTTTCACCCAGCAAGACATGCTGCTAAAGAATAACTGGCACAACCTCCCCCTGTATTATACAGGGTATGTCGGTGCCATTAAGCTCGATCGCATCCACATCGACCCAGGTTCCTCTTTGAGCATTATCCTAAGAAGCCTGCTTCAAACTTTAGGGGTTCTGATGCATCGGTTGACAGCCTCGAACACAACAATCAGTGGCTTCAACGCGGAAAAGAGCGAGCCCTTGGGAAAAATTTGCCTGAAATGTCAGATCGGTGACCTTCATACTGAAGTGACTTGCTATATCATTGATACAGACATAAATTACAACATGCTGCTGGGGTGACCATGGACCCATGAGTACATAATTGTCCCTTCTACCTTACATCAGTGTATGAAATATGCGGCCAACGACGGGACTATCAAAACAAAGTTTGCTGATATCGACCAGTTCTAAGGACTTGAAGCCTACTGTATGGATGCTGATCTGTACAAGTCAGTCCCGTGGGATGACGACAACAATGATGTTGACGATGAGGCAGAGACAGCTTCAGAAAGCACAACAGTGGCCGAAGAACCTTTAAACGTTCGACTGAAGGGGAGGCCTCCAAAGGTGTCAGCGCCTCTTGTTGTTAAGCTTCGGGGCAAAGCTCTGTCACGCCCCGATCCCGCTAGGGTCGTCCGTCTTGCTTGGATCCCTGCGGGATCGATCGTCCTCGCTAAGGCGTGATGCCGTGCAAGCCTAAGTTGTGCTTGCACAAGGCCATGTACCTGCACAAAAACAACTAGTCAAGCAAAACACACGCACGCACCCATTAGTTAAGCAAAATACACGTACGTACCCATTCATTGCAGAAAACCAAATATTGGACACAGAGATTTGAAATGAAAATACTCATTTTATTGATAACTTGATAGGAATACAAGTACAAAGCTTTGCGAACTCAGATTTGCCTTATAATTTGGCTACATGATTCTCTTTGAAACACTCTTTTGAAATTAGCCACAATGCCCATACATGATATCCCTTTATTACAAGCTGGAATTGAAAGACACCTTCAGAAGGAAAAGAAACTTGAACTTGACTTGAAATAAAAAGTAGCTTCGAGGCGATCCACAGCTCTACTGGGCTAGACGAGCTTCGGTGCCTCACTTGAAATCCCCTTGTCTCCTTTTGCTTTCTGAAAAGGATGCCCACAACGTGGGTCAGCACACGTCATGTACTGGCGAGCGGATTTTGGCCGAACTCGCAAATCTCTGCACTAAATCAATATGTTGAGCTAACATTTACTAGTGATCTTTCTACTTGTCTAGGTTCTTTTTAACAATTCATAAGAACATGACAGCAGAATATAATTCATGGCGACTTACCCTCGTCGGCAGTCATCCCTGCACAAAACCACGTTAGCACAATTTGCATAATGAGTAATTCATGATTCATTCTTGCAGATATTGAAGTTGTCATTCGGGTCATGCAGGTGGACTATTCTACATGTTGGTCCATGGGTCCGCTGTGACATCTTTGGTTCAGCTCGTCGCTAAGGACTCAGATATCGGCTACCCTTTTAACATGGGTTTCTTTTACCCAGGGTGCTCATAATCTCTCCTAGGCTGAGTGGTTCCAGGTGCCCCTAGATACCACCCGAGAGACAAATAATTCCTTGTATACAAGTTGTCCAAGACCAAACGCATGCTCTAGCCGTTCTATCAGATGAGACACACTTGGACTTATGCACAGATATACGAACGTTTATTTCGTGCCTTCAGATTCATCTCAATACGTACAAGTTCGTCTGTACATATCTACATTTTCAAGCATACTGGTGACAAGCAGATGATCATTCTTATCGGGCAGATAGAGTAGCAACACATATTCTTGCATTTGATTCAATTCAATTATCTTCTCTTATCTTTTGTTTGGGTATCGTTGATCATCGGGACAAGGCAACAGAGTGGACTATAGATCATTTTTCTTAGGCGTACAGATCAATGTTTGTTCGGTTGAAGCAACTCACCAAGATGAATCTTAGTTGAGAGAAGGAGGGACTTCACGCACCGTTCACGAACAATTCACACGGCCTACATTAGCACCAATAGTTGATTAGCATACTTCGTTTCTATCTCTCAAGATTCGGAATAAATGCGAAATACGATAAAAGCGAACAATGAAAACCAATCATCGAAAACTAACACAAAAACGCATTCATCAAAACCAAGCAGCGAGAGAAAACATTCAGCAAAACGCTTGGATTCATTTCAATAGAAGCCAATCCATCAATTGGAAAGGTTCATTGCATTTCATCCGTGATCAATCGATACCGGCAAAGGTTTCACCAAATACTCAGTTCATGACTGAGTCAACATGCCGTAGTTATTACATAGTGGACCGCGAGGAGCGGGGCACTACATAATAACCCACTAAGAAAAAGTTGTCCTCAAAACTTAAGAAATAAACTCACCTCCACTATTGTTGCATTCTGGATCAAGCAACGTGGAGAGATTGTAGACACGCACATTCGTCGTGGTGTTAGCATTCTGCAACTGTTGATTGTGCGGATTATCTCGGAGTGGCGGTGGGCCTGGCAGCTGCCCACGGTCTTCATTATCTTCTCTATTTCGATTTCTCATCGGACAATTTTTGATGGCGTGACCTTGTTGGCCACAACAAAAACAAGCGTGATTTGCGGCACGATAGTCCTCCTTGGTGTGTCCATGCTTTCCACAGTGACTGCATACCAAACCTTTCGCATAGCGACAATCGTCATTCGTATGTCCTCGTCGACCGCAATGGGTACAGATTATTTTATTTCGTGGTTCCCCATCGGTCTTTTTCTCTCTGTCATTATATCTCTTGGCGGGCTGATTCCGACTGCACTGCACTTTATTGGACGCCTTCTTCAGGCAGAACTGTTCCACCTGTAACGCCGTCTCAATGGCCTGAGAATATGATCCACATTGTCGATTCAGCATACTTAATTGGATGTCGTCATTCAGACCTCCAATAAATCGATTTATGCGAGTCTGCTCGGTGGGAAGCATAACTGCAGCAAAATTTGCTAACTTGGCAAATTCAGACTCATAGTCCTCCATGGACATATCCCCCTGTTTCAGTGTGATGAAGTCATCCTCCATCTTCTTGCTCATGGCTGGAGGCAGATATTGATCCAGAAATGCCTTCTTTAACAAGGCCCATAAAATCGTTCCATTCCTAGCCGTTGCGAGAAGCGCCGACTTCTTCGCTTTCCACCAATCCTTCGTCCGCAGCCGTAGGAGCATAACGGCACAAACTACCTTTTTGCTACTTGGAACTCCTATGAACGCGAACAGACTCTCCATTTTATCAATCCAGTCCATCACCTTATCGGGTGATGTCCTGCCTTCAAATTCCTGAGGTTTCGCGTCTAAGAAGTCCTTTGGCTTAAAAAAAGTGTGCCTTCGCGCTGGCTGGGGCTCATCAACCCCCACGGGCTCAATCTCGGGCATTTCCGTTGGTTTAGTCGCTGCGGTGGTACCTCGATTTGCCGCAAGCGCCGTGACAATTTGAGTCAAGGACTCCAACTGTTTCTTCCGGGCCTCTATTTGGGCCTGTTGTAATTGATTATTTTCCTCACTGTCCTGCCTCTGTAGTTCCAACATTCTCATGATCCGTTCAATCGGATCGGTCGAGACAGCGGGTCGAGTAGGGGCCATTTCTCTACAAAAGAGTATAACTTCTGTCAGTATCATAAAATATTATGGACTTATTGTATGGGGCATTGGTTTTCATAACTCAAAATTGGGACACTTTTAAAAGCCGTCAAAGTACTTTATATACTTTTTCAAAATCGATATTTGTAAGAGGCCAAGGACGTAAAACCGTGCTTTGGTACCACTTTGTCACGCCCCGATCCCGCTAGGGTCATCCGTCTTGCTTGGATCCCGGCGGGATCGATCGTCCTCGCTAAAGCATGATGCTGTGCAAGCCTAAGTTGTGCTTACACAAGGCCATGTACCTGCACAAAAACAACTAGTCAAACAAAACACACGCACGCACCCATTAGTTAAGCAAAACACATGCACGCACCCATTCATTGCAGAAAACCAAATGTTGGACACAGAGATTTGAAATAGAAATACTCATTTTATTGATAACTTGATAGAAATACAAGTACAAAGATTTACGAACTCAGATTTGCCTTATAATTTGGCTACATGATTCTCTTTGAAACACTCTTTTGAAATTAGCCACAATGCCCATACATGATATCCCTTTATTACAAGCTGGAATTGAAAGATACCTTCAGAAGGAAAAGAAACTTGAACTTGACTTGAAATAAAAAGTAGCTTCGAGGCAATCCATAGCTCTACTGGGCTAGACGAGCTTCGGTGCCTCACTTGAAATCCCCTTGTCTCCTTTTGCTTTCTGAAAAGGATGCCCACAACGTGGGTCAGCACATATCATGTACTGGCGAGCGACTTTTGGCCGAACTCGCAAATCTCTGCACTAAATTAATATATTGAGCTAACATTTACTAGTGATCTTTCTACTTGTCTAGGTTCTTTTTAACAATTCATAAGAATATGACAGTAGAATATAATTCATGGCGACTTACCCTCGTCGGCAGTCATCCCTGCACAAAACCACGTTAGCACAATTTGCATAATAAGTAATTCATGATTCATTCTTGCAGATATTGAAGTTGTCATTCGGGTCATGCAGGTGGACTATTCTACATGTTGGTCCATGTGTTATCTCCATGATTAGCCGCTGTGACAACTTTGGTTCAGTTCGTCGCTAAGGACTCAGATATCGTCTACCCTTTTAACATGGGTTTCTTTTACCCATGGTTCTCATAATCTCTCCTAGGCCGAGTGGTTCCAGGTACCCCCAGATACCACCCGAGAGACAAATAATTCCTTGTATACAAGTTGTCCGAGACCAAATGCATGCTCTAGCCGTTCTATCAGATGAGACACACTTGGACTTATGCACAGATATATGACACGTTTATTTCATGCCTTCAGATTCATCTCAACACGTACAAGTTCGTCTGTACATGTCTATATTTTTAAGCATACTGGTGACAAGCAGATGATCATTCTTATCGGGCAGATAGAGTAGCAACACATATTCTTGCATTTGATTCAATTCAATTATCTTCTCTTATCTTTTGTTGGGGTATCATTGATCATCGGAACAAGGCAACAGAGTGGACTAGAGATCATTTTTCTTAGGCGTACAGATCAATGTTTGTTCGGTTGAAGCAACTCACCAAGATGAATCTTAGTTGAGAGAAGGAGGGACTTCACGTGCCGTTCACGAACAATTCACGCGGCCTACATTAGCACCAACAATTGATTAGCATACTTCGTCTCTTTCTATCAAGATTCGGAATGAATGCGAAATGCGATGAAAGCGAACAATGAAAACCAATCATCGAAAACCAACACAAAAACGCATTCATCAAAACCAAGCAGCGAGAGAAAACATTCAGCAAAACTCTTGGATTCATTTCAATAGAAGCCAATCCATCAATTGGAAAGGTTCATTGCATTTCATCCGTGATCAATCGATACCGGCAAAGGTTTCACCAAATACTCAGTTCATGACTGAGTCAACAAGCCGTAGGTATTACATAGTGGACCACGAGGAGCGGGGCACTACAAGCTCTACCTTCGCCTCTAGTGACGATGGAAGATGGTCAGGAGCCTATATGAATGAAGTTACCCCGGAGGTCCCCAAGGCCGACTATGAAGGCGCAAGTGTATCCGACCACTATTCCCTTGATGGTCAAGCTAAAACGGAGGCGTTCTCCTTCTCCTTCGGTGGCAGCTCTAGCCCTCACTGACGAAGAGCTAGAATATTATGTCTGCGCCAACACAGAGGCCCACTCTTTCGACGATGTAATCCTTCGGGACAAGATATCCCACTTCATTAACAGAAAGTTGTCATCGAACTACTCTGGATCATGCTGGAACACCAAATATTTCTTGGACAATTCTCTGTGTAAACTAAAGATGCAAGTAACAACTGCCAACCATGTGAGCCGAGTTGTCCCTGCCCGAGGCACCTACTTCGTAGTTCCAGCCAGGAGAGGAACCCATTATATTCGGTCGATCGGAGCATCCGTAGCGAATAACTCCTGAACACCCAGACCTCGACAGCGACAAAATGCAGTTCTACCGCTACACGGTGCAGGCCAAAAACCTTATCCAGAAGATGGGCTACGACCTGAATAGCAACAAAAGGCTCAATTATGGCAAAGGTCGGCATCTTTCTTTATGGATTCGCGCTCCAAAGAGAAAAGATGAAAACTACTACCAACGCACTCATCGAGGACTGGGGTACATTACACCTATGACCACCTCAAAAGAAGAAGTCATGAGAAACTCACACTCTTTTGACTCTTCAACTCGGAACTCCGATACCGGCATGTGTCAAGTCTTTAAGAAGATTTTGTCTGCTAACATGATCACCAATCAGTTTACCGTCAAAGACAATCAGCACAGGCGGTTACAAGGGTTAGAAACGTTAGATGAAAAGCGTTTGCTCGCGTAACAAAGGTTTGAGCTTTACCAAGTTTGCATCTCTGGAGCCTTCAACAAAAAGATCCACAAAAGATCCTATCAGGTGGGCGACCTCGTCTTGGCAGTACGGAGACCGTTGGTGATGACCCATAAGACGGCTGGAAAGTTCGAGGCCAAGTGGGAAGGACCATTCGTCATAGAAATAGTGTACTCTAATGGTGCTTATTGGCTAGCTAAGCCTAATGGGGACTTGCTAATGATGTCCACCAACGGCAAATTTCTAAAGAAGTATTATGTCTGAAGACAGAACCAGCATAGGTACCCACATCCCCTGAAAAGGGTGCCCATAATTCTGGTAAGGGGATATCTTGCTCTCCCTCCTATATATTCTCTCAAGTAGATGAAGCATTTTACATCCACATTACCTCTGGATTACGCCACTATACCTGGATGACGCGACTACCATGTCCATATTACTTCTGAGTAGTCGTTCTTCTCGTATCGGTTGTATGATTATCCCAGCGGTCTAGAAAATAGTTCACGTCCATATTACCTCTGGATTGTTGTTCTATACCCTGACAAGGATCAAGCCTACCACGTCCATATTTCCTCTGGTCAGGCAAATCCATTATGAAGACTCCCTCTCTATTTTGAAGACAAAAGCAAAAGAAATAAGAAAGCTTCTACATATAAAAATATGTGGCTACAAAGACCTATTACAGACTCTTCATAGTTACATGCACATAAGCCAATAAAAAAAAGAAAAAAAGAAAAAAGAGCTAAAATTGTGGTACAAGCTCTCAGTAGCACGGGACGAGGCGGTGACATAGCCAATCACTTTCTGGTCAAAAGGAAGCCACCGCTCGAAGCTGCTACTGGCCCGAGCCGGGGATGAAGACTAGTACAGGACTCCCCTATCTCCCCAGCTGGCCAGAGAGAGCAACCAAAACAGCAGGCCTTGCCATTCCTCGGTCAGCATGGCAACCAATGCAAAGTCAAGAAGCTAGGGTTCGAGACACTATTGACACCTACGATATCTAGGACAGAGGACGCCTCGAGATCCAGTAGTAGTTCTACTATAGCTCCTTTGGATAAAAAGATTTGCCACCGACGGCCGCCTCAAGCAAACTCCAGGATCACCAGGAGCCGAACATTAGGCAAGCAAGGCCATTATTGAAGTAGCTGAGTCTTCTTTTGAAGGGGGACAGTCCTTTATGTAGGCTATTTGCGTAGTCCAAGTACGAGCTAGACATCGGTCATAAGAAAGCTTACAAGTTAAGCTAACGCTCCACTCTATGATAGATGACTGTACTACGAGTGACCAAAGGAACGTGACTCTGAATCTCCTCTGCTAAAGAGATTCATGATCCCTGCAGAGATGCAAGAGGCTCTAATATCAAGAAGCCATCAGGATCCCATGCTCTAAAATGATGACTCAGGACAATTAATGCTAAGAGCTAGGCGTGACACCAGCCATCACCCAGCTCATACGGTCCTGACACTTTTTCATGCTTCTGTTCAAAGTATCCCGAGCTTGACTCAAGTTTGGGACACTTTGAAGGGGGTCTTGCAGAAGCATGAAAAATCTCAGCTGAAGACATCCCTTCGCCAAAGCGCAGAAGATGCAAAAGACTCAGGCTCAGTACTAAAAAGACAAAACAGAAGAGATAGAGAGAAGTCCCTTTATTGTTATGTCTACCAAAGTCCAATACAAACACATCAGGACTATACATAAGGGACTAATTCTGTTTTTCTATAAATGATCTAGTATAGATTCGACAGAAGCCTAGAGGGATCTACAAGGGATGCAGTATTCATCGAAGCGCAACCTTCTTTCTTTTCGAAACACACGCTTGAAGATTGACCTCCACCGAAGCATGTTCTAATTTTTTTGTTGGTGCAGCCTCTCAGAAGCATATCAGTAACTCAGTACTTTGAAGAAGCTAGAGCCTTCGAGCCAGAGGCGCAGCTACCTGCCTGTGCCAACCTCCAAAACAAGATGGTGGTAGGCCCCCTTCCTCTTTTTTTTATTTCAAAAGCCAGTGTCTTTACTCCAGACGCGCAGCTACCTACCTGCGCCAATCTCAGACACGTAAGGGTGGCATATCCTTCCCTTCGCAGCCAACGCCTTCACTGTTCAAGGCACAACTACTTACCTACATCCGTATGAGGTGCAGGATGTTGATATGCTCACACCATCTCTATTCCCATGGCGCAGTCGTCTGCTCCGGATCAGAAGCTTAAGTCACTTCTCTATAAGAGACTTGGAAACTCCCATCGCAACCAATATAAGTCAACCTGTTGCTCCAAATGCATAATAACCTCGCCAACCTGAAGCACAAGCCTACTTGTCCCTAAGCACAGTGACTCCGGTAGCCCGAAACACAGCTTCATAAGTTGCTCTATATGCACAAAAGTCTCGTCGTTATTCGAAGCCAAGTCCACTCGTCGCCTGAAAGCACAGAGGTTCCGTCGTCTCCAGAAGCACGATCTACTCATCGCCCTAGAAGTACAGCAGCAGTTAGTCCTCACCAGAGGCGCAGGAAGCATGGGTCCACCCCAATTGGTTTGTTTAAACCTTCTATTACAGAGAAGATTGGGATGAAATCATGATTGATATAATATTAGATTGATTTAAATCTTAGATGATGATTAGTTAGACTCCAAATCTAGGATAAAATCCCAAGATTTACTCGGCTGTACTCAAAAAAGCAAATTAGCACATGCCACATGTCACCTCCTTCGATTATGTTTATAACCACCAAAGATCTCGTTTGAGGAGAATCTCGATGTCTGCCACATATCAGCACCACAGAAGTCCGTACCGTGTAATGATGGCAGATTCTTTCATATCTCAGGAATCCTAATGCACATCGCATATGTGCTTGGTTCTCTATAAATAGAATGAGTTCTTCTTCCACCCAAAAAGCAATGAAAAGAGAGAAAGAACATTAACAATCGACAATCTTCAAAGGAGCAATGATCTCTATCCATGAAGAGCCGACCACCCTCATCCACCTATCAACCAAAGAACCAACCAACCAACCATCTTCAAGGGATCTTCTCATCCAGACAGCCTCTTGATCGGTGACCCCAGAGTCCCATCAAAGGTGCCAGAGGGCCAAAGGAAGATTGATCTATCGTCAGATCATCAACGGAGTAAAGGAGTCACTGCAGTGCTCGATCTCCACCATGACACTTTTCCAGAAACCTCTTCTCCCTGTACTTCGAATATCCTATTTAGGACATCCTTCTTTGTACACAGATACCATATACGTTCAATAAAGCAAAAAGTTCGTTCAACCTTTTGTTACGTCAAACACCCCTAACTATTTAAGTCATCATTAGCCCCCTCTTGCCCCCTTTGTAGCAAACCCTAACCCTAGCTTATGTTCTTCCCTAAATTTGCTCCCTTTCTTTAAATTACCTCCAAATTGAACCAAATTAGTTTCGTTGCACTACTTTTGTGAAAAAGAACTCTCTATTGGCTAGCTAGCAAGGATTGGAAGCATTTGACCATAGGCAATTATTGTTAAAGCTTTTCAAAAGGCTATTTCATTAATATTCCAATTCTTAATAGGTATTAATTCTAAGCCCTTTTAATCCTGATTTTGCTCTATAGATGCATCCATTTAGGGTCCCTCTAGCCCTAGGCTGAATTTGGGTTCGATTCGTGTCCATTTGGTATGCGTATCGGAGAAGTATCGGAGTGTTGTGTAAATTTTTGGTGAAATACCACATAAAAATCTTTGTTCATGTTTTTCAAAACTAATTTCATGATTTGGTAGTTGTTAATGTTTAGATCTCATTTCCTTATGACTGAGTCAATTTTGGACACGTTTAGTATCGTATTTTGGACACGGGGATGCCCGTACACGCTGTAGTGCATTGCCCTGCTTCTACGAGTCTCGTACTCATTGGACATGACACGTGGACACGTGAAACTTGGTGGACACGTGGGGGTATTGTCTGTCAGCTTGCCTACGAAGTCTGAGATGATTTAGTGGTGAGATAGAGGAGATATCTTCCTCGCAGTGGTCACACGCTAACACGCACACGCGAGAAACCCTCTCTGTTACGGGCTTCGACACGACACTGTACACCATGTGGACATGATGCTGTGACACTAACACTTGCCCCTATACCTCTCCTACCTTCGAACATGACTATGTGGTGTTTGATTGGACACACAGTGTCCAATCCTTCCCGACACACATCACACACACTGCCTGTAATGCCCCAGTCCCAAAATACTTAGGACTAAGTACGTCGACGTGCCAGCTGCATACATATGAAGTAAACTCCAATATATAGAACCATCGTATGTATACATAAGCTGTAAAGTGTAGTAAACTACGATACTAATCTGAACCACAAATAAAAAAGAAAGAATTTATATTAACTCATAAATTATCATTTACAAATCGTTGGGCGGAGATAAATTCACTACCAACTAAAAAGAGAATAAATACATAACAAATGAATTTGTCGAGCGATGCGAAGGCGATCTAAGTGCAATCACCTCGGAGGAAGAGAGTAAAACATGGCCTTGGCTAGAGCGGCTGCGAAACATGACAAAGGCACACACCTGGAGAGATCACCAGGTCCTCAGAGGGACGTAACAAGATACAGGAAGAATATGCCATAAATACTGAATATAAATTGTGTTATAACGTCATAAAGTAAAAGTAAAGTATCCCAACCATAACACGGCCCAATATCGCATCATCGAAACAGTAGACTACCCCTACAACCAAACAAGGACATGGGGTAGCATACTATTTTGTGATGTGACACTGTCCCGTGTAACGACTAGAACGAAGTGTGACATGACATTAACTAAGGTTACCTAACCAATCTAGTATGCAATTTAGAAGACATCTCGATGTATGGGCAGGTGAAGGCTGACGCCCCCAAGACTAACTCACGACACACACACACGTCAAGTACCAATACTATCAGCCGACATAACTCGAGGCTAGCGACCCACGTGACCCATCAATCCACAAAGCTCGAGGCCAGTGACCGTCGCGACACAACTACCGTAATATGCAGTTACTACGGCTTTTGGATTTGGGTAGCCCATACATCTAACTGTCTTCACCCTCCTAAGGGTCACTGTCAAAAGGTAGTCCGGTAAGACTAGGTCCACATGCATATTAAAATACAAGCAAGAAAAATAATTGAAAGCAAAATAAAGTAACTATAAATAGCAAGTCATGGATCCAACTAAAAATAAACATAAAATAAATATGCAGTAATCAAATGAAGAACATGCAACTAATTATAAACAGTAAATAAGATACGGTATCTTGCCTAGTGTGTTGTCGGATTTTGTGCAATGTACTGACATGTCCTGTTTTGTCCAATAGCCGTGGTCGATGTGAAGGGATCAGAATTTGCGGGATAATAGAAGATATGGTCAGTCATGATCAAGACTTGACAATCGATGAGAATTTGTGGAGAAAGATATATATACCACTTTAGAAAATATAATATTTTAAGACTAGGTTTTATTGGTAAAAAAATGTTTTTGGTAAAAATCATTTTATACTACCTCTAAGTTTGTCAACATACATTTTATGGATAGAAAACCATATCTTATTAGCAAAGATAATTTAGTTTTATATGGTTCTAAAACCATATTTTTCAAATATAATATTGATATATAATTGCGTACATATATTTATACAAGAATTTTGAAAAGATCCTTATATCTAACGGTAACCATGACAAAACAATTACTAATAATATGAGCTAGTAATAACCATTTTAATAAAATCCATAATAATAAATATGATAGTAAAAATTATATATATATATATATATATATATATAAAATTTTATTTTATTATTTTATTTTTTTTGGAACCCAGGAGCTTTATTGATGTATCAGGCGTAAAATGTCGAAGCCTATACAAGTAAGCGCGCCAAGCGCGAAAGAAAGCCCAAAAACTGAACCTAAAAAAGACCAAGCGCAACAAAAAGGGACATACGGACTAGAACAACATCTGCCAGAAACCAGCATGAGCGTGAGAGCATCTACTGCGGATGCGATGACACTAACGGAGAACTTCCCTGAGGAGTTGTTGAAGGTTGTATTGGTGACCTTCGTATCGAAATTTGTTTCTGTTCTTCCAAAGCACCCAAATGCTAGCGGTTGCGACGATCTGATGACCATGAGAGGATCTCCAGCTGGCAGGAGATCGTTGAAGCTCCCAGTTTGGGGTACCATGCCACATTGCTGATAAAGACTGGACCATAATTAGTTAGCGCGGTCGCCATAGAGATGATATGCTCTGATGTCTCTGATTGGTGGGAGGTGCAACAATGACACTTGGATGCTAAGCTATAGCCGATGGAAGTGAGGGAGTCGTCGGTAGGTAACTTTCGGTGATATGCTCTCCAGATGAGGATCGACCATTTGTTGGGGAGACAGGAGTGCTAAAAAGGAGCGATCAACGGAGCACGCGGTTCGGTATTTCTTGCCGTCGATTTGGCGGAGGCTGTCGTAAAGGAACCATTGGGCGTGAGGGACTACTGAAGGTTATCAGGGTTTTCTATTATAAAAGGTTCAGCAAGGTGGCAACCATAAAGGATCCTACGCCAGGATACAGAGGATCGATTGTTGGCGACGGCAGTCACGAGGTAAGAATGTGGGAAATATCTGGCCTTCATAAACCTAGTCCATGTCGAGTTGTCTGTCCGCAGCTTCCACCACAACTTCATGGAACATGCGTCGATAATGTGCGCCAGTCTAGAAAAGTTGAGACCTCCCGTATCGGTTGGTTTGGCCATCGTGTCTCAGCTGGCCCAGTGATGCTTGTCCTTGCCGTCTCTGTGCCCCCAAAAGAAGTTGGTGAAAAGGGATTCGATCTCAGAAAGGACTTTCTTGGGGGTGGCAAACTGCCAGGGTGTATTTGGGGATGGAGGATAGGACATGCTTGATAAGGATCATCTTGCCACCCGGGGATAGGGTCGTGTTGTGCCAACCTTCGATCTTTTTTTTGATTTTGTTCACCAACCCCTCGAAGATGCTTGAGATCGATTTACCGTACACCAGCGGACATCCCAGGTAGGAGAACAGAGGGTATGCGGTGGTGAAGGAGGTTATGTTGGTGAGATTGGACGAATGATTCCGTTCGGCGTTGTGGTGGGTGTAGATGAAAATTTTGTCAGCGTTGATACGTTACCCAGAGCATTTGGTATATTTTTCGAGAGTGCTGCGGATCACCTCCACCGACCCGATGTCTCCGGAAGAGAAGATGAGGATGTTGTCGGCATAGGCCAAATGTGTGATGAGAGGGCATCCCGCGGTGGCGTGATAGTGATAAAATCTGGGGGAGTTCACCATGTTGTTGAGGTTTCTGCTGAGCGCTTCGGCAGCGATGATGAAGATTGTGGCAAATAAAGGATCCCCTTGATGGACTCCGCGACTGGATCGGAAGAAACCGTCAGTTTGACCGTTAATGATCGTGGAGAACCAAGAGTTGTTCACGGACCTGAAGATGATGTCGATCCAAGTCTCTGAGAACTCGAAGGCTCTAAAAACCCAAATTATGAATTACCAGTCCAGACGGTCGTAGGCTTTCTCCATGTCAAGTTTGATTGCGACGTTCCGTCCCCTGGATGGGAATTTCATGCAGGTGATCAACTTCTGAGCGAGTAAGATGTTATCGGTGATGTTCCGTCCGGGGACGAAGCCGCTTTGCTCCGCGAAGATGATCTTGGGGAGAAGAGTAGACATGCGGGTCGCGATGATCTTGGAGATGATTTTATTGGTGAAGTTGCATAGGCTGATCGATCTAAAATTTTTGAATGTCTCAGGGTTGTCTTTTTTAGGGATCAGGATTAGGTTCGCCTTGGAGATGGCTTTGGGGTAGTTGGCTCCGACGAAAAATGCCACCGAGCTATCGTGGAAGTCAGGTCCAATAATCTTCCAACAAGAGCGAAAGAAACCTCCTGAGAACCCGTCAGGTCCGGGGGCGCTGTGCTCGTCGAGAGACCAGACGGCCAACTTCACCTCTTCTGGGGAGGGGGTTCAACAACGTGACGTTCTCCTGATCGCTGATCAGGCTGGGACCTGAGCCAGGAAAGCCTCATCTTTAACGACATTTGTTTTGGAGAAGAGTTTGGTGTAGAAGTGAGCGACCGTCGTGTTGATGCTGTTTTGATCTTTGAGGAGGATGCCGTTGTCATCTGAGATTTTGTGAAGATTGAGCCGATTTTTGCGACCCTTAACACAAGAATGGAAGAATCCAGAGTTTCTGTCGCCTTCAGAATCCCGGGATAGCCTGGCTTTTTGCTTCTAGAATTCCGTCTCAATCTTCAGCCTGGACTTGAGAAGCGCTTTGGTAAGGTTCAGGGCAGTGCGAGCTTCCGGCGACCTGTTCTCGGTGAACAGGATCTCCGCACGATTGACGTCATCTTCTGCCGTCTTGATGGCTTGGAAAATATTACCAAAAGCGAGTCTGCTCCAAGTCGATAATGCGCTCTTGGTGGCTTTGAGCTTTACGGTGACGCGGATGAGGGGGTCTAGGTTGTTGATAGATCTCTACGCGTCTGCCACGATGTTTCTGAAATTGGGGTGATGTCTCCAAAAGTTCAGGAAGCGGAAGGGTTTTTTGATCTGGGCGGAGTTGCTGCTGGTCTCTCTCTCTCTATATATATATATTTCTACTTCTATCAATTATATCAATGAGTCATTTAATACTATAATAATAAACTTATACACAACAACTGAAACAACAACAAAGCAATATTAATAATAATTATAATAATTTATAATAAATATAATTTATGTATTCACAAACTCAAGTCATTACTCTTCTTTCATGAGAGTCATCAGAGTAATAAATTGGTTCACATATAATTTAAAGTAGGGAGAAAAGAAAGGAAGAGAGAGAGAGAGAGAGAGAGAGAGAGAGAAAGAGAGAACACAAAGGGGGAAGAAGGAGGAGCGGGAGAGTGGGTGCTCACCGGGAGGCCGTGCGACACCGAAGGTCGACGGAGGGCACAGGGGTCTCATCTTGGCGTGGCGAGATCCGAAGAACGCACCAGCGGCGCTGGAGGCACCGAGACACCGCGGCGGCGGAGGCGGGGTGGCTACGCGCGAGCGCTGGCATGTCGAGGAGTGGCTGGCACTTCCCGAGATTTGCGGCCGCTCCGTCCGTGGAAGGTACGGGCGGGATCTGGAGATCGACGTGGTGGAGGTGAGTTTTTGGTTTGTCAAATTTTTGATGGTGGTGGTGAGATTTCTAGGGTTTGGTTGGAGTTGGGGGCGGTCGGGGTTCAGGTGGTGAAATCTGGTAGTGGTGGTGATGGACTGGAGTGGCGACGGGTGCGGGAGGTCGTGGCGGGGCAGGGATTGGGTCTGGTTGCATTGGGTTTGGTGTCGGAAATGTTCGACACGGATGGTGTTTGTGTCCTACGAGGCACAGGGTTGATCAATGTTTAGGATGGATGTCCGGGACTGTCGGACATGGAAAAACCATGTATTTGTACAAATAGAACTGTAGTGGAAACGAAAGACGACACGGACACGATGCATTGGGTGTGATAGAAAATTTATGGAGATGTTGGTGGAGAAGTCCATTGAAAAGTGTATAATGAGCCTCTCCTTATATAGGAGGTGGGGCTCCTATATAGATAAGGACGAGGAGAGTTTAAATCCCTCTCTAGATAATTCACCATTTAATTTAAATTAGTTTGAAAAAACTAGCTCAATAATATCGTAATCACAATTTAAAACAAAATGAATTTTTATCTTTAATTTAAATTATAATCCGTAAATCAAATTCAAATCTAGATAATTCCTATCTACTATAAAATAAAATATTTTCCAAAATTTATCATAATTAATTGAACACAATTTAAAATATCTTTTTTTCCAAATAATAAAATATTAGCATTAATTAATTTCAAAATACCATTATATACATGAATTTAAATTCATGTACTATGCAAAATAATATTAATGTAAAACATCATTTTCGAAATCACCAATTATATTTGTATAATAAAAATAAAATAATCCCTTTTTATATTAAATTTATACTGTTTGCAAATCTCAACGCTACGCCCTTTTTTCTTTTTTTACAACTTCAAGCAAATAAAAGTATTTATCATATATTTATAGTAAAAACTATACTCCTATAGAAATAAAATCTATAAATAAAAATGTTTTCTAAAACTATATACCACTCACATATTCGCACTCGATGAGCAAATACGAAAGCAAACTTGCATGCGACGTACAAATACGAAGTACAAAATCAATACCAAATTTATTTTTTTTTAAAAATGTGGTAGAAATTTAGGGGGGTTACACTGCCCTATACCCAGTTCTAATTCTGCTTGACACTTTCTATTTGACACAGTCTGGACACGAATTCGTGGACACACTGGACACCCCTTGCTGACACACATCGACACACACACCCCTTTGTACCTACTTATCATGTTCACAGATGTGTGGGTTTTCGAATGTACAAGTAATGGCTGATACTTTATGTTTGGTTCGCTTGGGTTATGTTATGTGGGTTTGAGTTTGGAATATAGAGGTTTAGCAGTTTCCTGAGATTGAGTGTTGGGCTTCTCAGTTTCATGAGATTGAGTTGATATCTGAATTTGGGTTATGTATGTAGGAGTATATGATACTATATGTTGACCTATGTATACTTGTTATATATATATATATATATATGGGTTTTGTGTTATGGATAAATTATATATTGTCCAGTTTGGGGGTTCCAGTTTCTTTGGGTTGTTTGATATATAGACGTGTTTATAGATAGCAGTTTGAGTGTATTGTGGAGCTTGACTTACATATATAGTTAATTTATAGATGTGTGGGTGAAGGTCCAGTTGAGGGGTTGCTTGGTATCTCAGTTTACTGAGATATTGAGTTGGGCTATATGCTTGTATAGATATTGTGGTTTGATATATATAAGCTCTTGTGTGAGTTTACATATGTAGATATGTTACGGTTTACGTTATGGGTTGAGCTATAGGTTTAGACATATGTCTTGGGGTTTGAGTTTCCTGAGAGGTTGGTTCTTATATATGTATGTGAGTTTATGAGTGATAGATATAGTTATATATATGTGATAGTATATATATATATATATATATATATATATATATATATATATATATATATATATATATATATATATATATTAAAAAATATATATATATATATATATATATATATATATATATATATATATATATATATATATTTATATATATATATATATATATACTTGATATCAATATATGTTATAGGTCTATATGAGGGATTAGGCTATATTGGGCTATGTATATGGTATAGATGTAGTTATATATATATATATATATATATATATATATATATATATATATATATATATATATATATATATATATATATATATATATATATATATATAAAATATATATAAAATATATATATATATATATATATATATATAAAATATATATTTATATATATATATATATATATATATATATATATATATATATATATATATATATATATATATTTATATATATATATATATTTTTATATAATAAAAAAAAATATAAATATATTTTATATATATATATATATATATATATATATATATATATATATATTAATGGAAAAGGAAAACACAGAATGAAAAGGAAAACACAAAACCAGCCAGCGGCGATCATGACCGACTGTACCGGTGCCAAAGTTAGTCCAATATCCTCCAAAAAACTGCTCGACGAGTGAGAGCAGCGGATGCTGATTTTTTAAATCTATCTGAGAACCTATCTGAGAAGTTGGGAGGAGCTGAGTTGGCGGCCCTCATATCTGTACTTATTTCTATTCTTCTATATAACCTAGATGCCAGCGGCCGCAACGATCTGGTGCCCGTGGGAAGAACTCCACTTGTCGAGAAGATCGTTGAAGCCCCCGGCCTGATGATTGGGGTAGCATATGCTAGATAGGTTGGACTACAGTTGAGAGACGAGATCTCCAGAGTGAAGAACGTGCTCTGCCGATTCAGCTTTGGGAGAGAGGCAATAATGGCATCTCGACGCAAGGCTGAAACTGAGGGAAGTGACGGAGTCGTCTGTAGGAAGTTTTCTACGCTGCGCTCTGCAAGTTAGAATCGACCATTTGTTTGGGATGCAGGATTGCCAGAAGCGGGCGGTGAGAGGGGATGGTTCATCGGGGACTCTGATCGTGCTTCTGGCAAACACGAGAGTGAACTCTCCCTCGTTGGACGGGGACCACCTAAGGACACCGTCGGTGTCTCTGATCATCAACGGTTCAGCGATGCTACGACCAGGGAGATTAGGGCACCAATTTGCTGATGCCCGACAGTTAGTCGTAACGATCGATGGGTTGGAGTGTTGGAAGTATCTGGCTTTCATGAAACGAGACCATATCAAGTTATCCGTACGTACCTTCCACCATAACTTCATGGAGCAAGCTTCAACAATGTTCGATAGCCTGCAGAACCCGAGGCCGCCTTCACTGGTGGGTTTGGCCATGGTGTCCCAGCTGGCCCAGTGGTGCTTATCTTTGTCGTCGCTGTGACCCCAAAAGAAGTTGGAAAAGAGGGACTCAAGAGATGTTAAGACCTTCTTCAGGGGGAGCACACCGCCAGGGTGTATATGGGGATGGATGATAGCACATGTCTGATCAGAATCATCTTTCCCCCGGGGGACAGGGTGGCGTTGTGCCATCCCTCAATTCTCCTTCTGACGTTCCTGACCAGACCTTCGAATATCCCCGAATTAGACTTACCATAAACCAGCGGATAATCGAGGTAGGTAAATGGCGGGTATGCAGTGGCGAAAGAAGTAAGATTGGTGAGAGTAGTAGAGTAGGTCATATTGGCTTTGTGGTAGGTGTAGATGACGCTTTTGTTGGAGTTCACTCGCTGTCCTGAGCTTCTGGTGTATCTCTCTAGCGTCATGTGAACTGCATCTACCGATCCAATGGCCCCCGCCGAGAGGATGAGGATGACATCTGCATATGCTAGATGTGTGATTAAAGGACAACCGGTGGTGGTATGGAAATGATAGAATCTGGAGGAGTTGGCTAGGCTGTTTAAATTTCTACTGAGGGCATCAGCCGCAATGATGAAGATGGTGGTGGACAGAGGATCGCCCTGTCGGACCCCCCAGCTAGCTTTAAATAAACCTGCCGCTTGCCCGTTGATGATGGTGGAGAACCATAAGTAGTAGATGGATCTGAAGAGGATGTCAATCTACGATTTGGAGAAACTGAAAGCTCTGAGTACCCAAATCATGAATTGCCAGTCCAGACGGTCATAGGCTTTCTCCATATCTAGTTTGATGGCCACATTGCATCCCCTGGAGGGGAATTTCATGCACGTGATTATTTCTTATGCCAGAAGGATGTTGTCTGTGATGTTGTGGCCTTGGACGAATCCACTTTGCTCTTCAGAGATAATCTTAGGGAGCAACGTTGACATTCGGTTTGCGATGATCTTGGAGATGATTTTGTTAGTGAAGGCGCGAAGGCTGATGGGACAAAAATCCTTGAAAGTCTGAGAATTATCTTTCTTGGGGATGAAAATGAGGTTGGTGCTGGAGATGGATTTAGGGTATCTCACGCCCTGAAAGAAGGCTATGGCCGCTTATAGGAAGTCTTGAGCGATGAGGTCCCGACAAGTACGGAAGAATTTTTCTGAAAAACCGTCGGGATCGGGAGCGCTGTGTTCATTGAGATTCCACACCGCCTCCTTAACTTTATCTGTGGTTGGGGGAACTAGGAGCTGCTCGTTCTCTCTATGGCTGATCAAGTTGGGGATCTTGGACAGGAGATCGTCATCTTTGGAGAATAATCTGGTGTAGTAGGCGGTGGTAGCCTCCTGAATGCTCCGTTGGACTTTCAAAAGGAGGTCGTCGTCATCTGTGATCTTGTGCAAGTTCAGCTGCTTCCTCCGACCTTGGACGCAGGAGTAGAAGAATGCCGAGTTTCTGTCTCCCGTGTTGTCCTAAGCCAGCCTAGCTTTCTGCTTCCAGAATTCAGTGTCAATCTTCAGCCACGATTTAAGAATGGCCCTGGTGAGATTAAGCGTGGTACGGTGAACCTGTGATCTATTGGAGTAGAACAACACGTCGGCCTTGGTCACATCGTCCTCCACTTTTTTGATTTCCTGAAAGATGTTGCCAAAGGCGTTCTTGCTCCAGGTGGCCAGCGCTTTCTTTGTGGCTTTGATCTTGGCAGCGATGCGTATTAGAGGATCTGGCTCTGTAAATGTCCCCCAACTGGTCGCTACTATGTTTCTGAATTGCGGGTCGAAGGTCCAAAAGTCATAGAACCGAAACGCTTTCTTGATCGGGTTAGGGTTGTTGCTGATTTCAACAAGTAGGGGAGAGTGATCCTATTCTGTTGTGTTAAGGTAGGATAGGTTGGAGATGAGGCCCGTGTCGGACCAATAATTGTTGACCAGAGCTCTGTCCAGGCGAGAGTACTGGTGTCTGGCGCCTTCCTGCATGTTGTACCATGTAAACTCGTTGCCTGAGAAGGGATGGGGGGACATATGTGCGTTGAAGTCGTTCATTGCCATATATATATATATGTATATGGTATGTATATATATAGAGGTAAGGTAGTGGTATTATATATATACTGGGTATCCTAGTATAGGTTGAGATAGCCTATATTTGTGTTAGTTAACCTAAAATTGACCAATATAGGCCTATTGGACTTGTTGACTAGAAATTGACTAAACCGTAGATAGTTTGACTAAAATGTTGACAGAGTTGATCAAGAGTTGACTTTGACCTAGAATGGCCTAGAATCATGTAGAATATATTGCAAACTTGATTTATTACATCTTGAATACATTGTAACACGTGTTGCTCTAAATAGGACTCAGTTACTTCGGTTCGGACATCTGTTCTCATCAGTCATTCAGGATATCAGGCGAGTACATGCTTTGATTGTTTCATACTTGCTAGGATTTATATTCTTGCTCTAGAGTACTTTACTTGATGTTGTCACGTTGTTATCACAAATAGGTACTATATGGATCTTTTTATGAGGTTTTCTCCCTCGGGTGCATCGGGTACTTCATGTCATGTGCTTTTCACGAACATCATGTACTCTTTGTGTTGTCATTATTCATGTAAACTTATATGCTCTCATGTACTCTCATGTTCATATGTGCTTCATATATAAAACATTCATGTACAATAATGTAACTTGACTAGATCCTTGTGTATTGATTGGGGTATAGGAGAGTAGAAGTGGTTATGTGATCAATTCCAAAGTAGTGTAATCATGTGCATGTCTGTTATACCCTCACGTACAATAGAGTCACCTTAGAATAATCGTGTGCAAACCTAACCCGATTACATAACCATCTTGTGCTCTAAATCACTTATATTATTTACTTACAATCTTACTTTCCATATATATATATTTCCTATTTTTAGATATCTCTCTTACTATTTATGTACATTTCTTACAATATTTCATGTATTTTATTCTATTGCTTGTTTTATATTTTCTGCCATGATATGAACTGTGTGAGAGTTATGTATTCGCTCCTGTCCTGATTAGTCCCGTTGACAAAATATTACAAATAACCTGGAGGACCTTGGCACTACCCTACGGAGCTGACGTAGATGACACTTGCGACTTGGACCCTCAAGAGGATATCCAGTTGTACTAGGGAGACTACCTTAGTTTCTAGACTAGTTTGCTAGGGCTTTATCTTACTTATTTGTGTTGTCCTGAGTTTGTATTATTCAGATGTTATGTTGTTGTATTGATAACACTTAGACTTATTTCATTTCTGGTTGTATCTCATTTTGTGGATTTTATATCTATCTTATCGTGCCATTTATCTACCTCTAGTTTATGTGATTGAGTTGTATCTTCTGAGATTGTCCTCCATTTGGAGAGTATATTATATTGTGTTTAGTTGCTATTGTGACCTAGAACAACGTTCTACCGCCGACAGTTTCTATCTACTTTTTTTTTTCGTTGTTGAATTTGATTTATGGTGTTCATTGTTGACTTGATTTTTTACCAAGATAAATCTTATGGGCTTGGTCACCTCAGTTATGGAATCTAGAGTCTTCTACAGCCATATTTGCTGGCATGGCGAAGATATAGAGTCTGATTTTGGATGTATTTCTTGGGTGTGAGAATTTAAAGTTTTTGCAGCCAAGCATGCAGAAATGCAAAAATTTTAAATACCATAATTCTAGAGGTATGTACCTTAGTTGCGGACTCTGTGGATTATCGCAGCCTTGCTTACTAGCATGGCGAGGATTCTGAGTATCATGATTTTGGACAGATGCATATGATTATCAGGTTGTATCATGAGAAGGTTCTTAAAGTAGCACCTCTATCATTCACTTCTGTAAAAAAAGTTGTTGTTTTCCATCATCAATTAACTTAGGAGTAAGGATAATTTCAGTTATTTAGTCTAATTCTTTGTAGAAATTCATTTAGATATAATTCTTTAATAGTACAATGATTCGATGACTTATGTTAGACCTTTATCTTAGAGCGAATAGTATAGCTCTGGCATTAGAATAGTAACCCTTGTAGCTAATTCTCTGCTGATTATAATTACTAGTTCTCACATAGGATGATAGACTGCCTTACAGCCTTAATGATTTATTATTTTCTTATCTTTTCCAGTATGACACACATGACCCGAGCCTGTCCCCTGGGCGTAGCTGTAGTTTCAGATATGACTGAGTGCGTGTTTCCACCTCCTATTGCTCAGGAGGTAGTGACCCCTCTAGCTGACCAGAAGGATATTAGGATGTATATATTGATAGTTAGAACAATAATATTTCGTAGGTGTACTTGAGAAATAATAAGGATATTCGAGGTCAGTTTATTTTTCTGAACTTGAAAACTTTAGGGCATTGATTCTAGAGATATTTCACTTAAGGTTGTGATGCTAAATTTTAGAATTTTGAAATGGAGAAGAGAATTTAACTGTAATGCGATGATGAGACAAAATTGAATAAGATGTTGGTAAGAGGATGACTAGGAACTGAGTGAACACAAGGGCTTTGAGTAAAAAAAAATTAATTAAAGATTTTGTGGAGGTTTTAAAAATATAAGAAGGATAATATTTGAAGGTGTACGTGAAGGAAATACGAAGATTGATTTATAATGGAGAATAAGTTCCTGCATAAAAATGTAGTATTAGCTTCGAATAATTTTGAGGACAGTAATTTGAACAAGTTCGAGGATTTCATAAACTTTGATTTAGAGATTTCGGATCCAAGTTAGGACAAGGTATAGGAATTTAAATTTTGGGATGATTAAGTTGATAGAGGAGAATAAAATAAAAAAAGAAAGGAAGAAGAGTTTTAACAAGAGCAAGATTCATGAGAAGTGCCTTGGGGATTAAGGCCCCGCCTCCAGAAGAGAGTTCCAGCCACCAGACCTAGTTGGAGGTGAGTTCTTGACCTAGACTTTAGCATATCTTTTGTAATATTTTGATGCACCCTATCCATGTTTGTATGTTTTGATACTTTGTGATTGCTTTGTGTCGTAGTATGACTAGTATGGATAGATGAGACCCTAGAATGATATTGCCTACCATGACCCTGTATGTTATTCTTTTAAATTATATGATTTAGATAAGTTTTCTGAGACCATGATTGTTGGGGACTGCAGATTCAGTCGGACTTGAAGAAGAGGATCATGTTGACTCAGTTCGACGATGTAGCTCTGCGGTGTATTCGAGAGCAGGTTCGAGCAGGACTTGTTGAGGAGTTTGTTATAGCAGAGGATGGCGTATTGAGGCACGGTTCCAGACTGTGTGTGCCCAGTGAAGACCTTCGAGAGCAGGTTATGTAGGAGGCTCACTGTTCTCAGTATTCTATGCATCCAGGTGCTAACAAAATGTATAGAGACCTGAAAGAGCATGTCTGGTGGTATGGGATGAAGCGGAAGGTAGCACGCTTCATAGCCAGATATTTATTCTGCCAGCAGGTAAAGGCAGAGAGACAGAGGCCATGAGGATTGTTGCAGCCATTGCCCATTTTGGAGTAGAAGTGGGAGCATATCACTGTTCGACATAACAAAAGGTTGAACAAACTTTTTGTCTTATTGAACATAAGGTATCTGTGTACAAAGAAGGAAGTCCTAAACAGGATATTCTAAGTACAGAGAGAAGAGGTTTCTGGAAAAGTGGGACGGTAGAGATCGAGCACTGCAGCGGCTCCTTTACTCCGTTGATGATCTTACGACAAATCAACCTTGCTATGGCTCTCTGGCGCCTTTGATGGAACTCTGGGGTTACCGATCAAGAGACTGTCTAGATGAGAAGATTCCTTGAAGATGGTTGGTTGGTAATTTGGTTGATCTGTGGATGAGGGTGGTCGATTCTTCGTAGATAGAGATTGCTGATCCTTTGAAGATTGTCGATTGTCAACTTTCCCTCTATCTATCGAGGCTTTGGTAGAAGAAGAACTCCTTCTATTTATAGAGAACCGATCACATATGTGATGTGCATTAAGGTTCCTGAGATATGAAAGAATCTGTCGTCATTGTATGGTACGGGCTTATGCGACGTTGACATGTGACGGACATCAAGATTTTCCTCAAACGAGATCTCTGGTGGTTATAAACATCACCGAAGGAGGTGACACGTGGCACATGCCAATTTGCTTGTTCGGATACAACTGAGTAAATCTCGGGATTTCATTCTAGGTTTGGAGTCTAATTGATACTCGTCTAAGATTTAAATCAATCTGATATGTATCAATCATGATTTAATCCCAATCTTCTCTGCAAGAGGCGATTTAAATAAACTAATTGGGGTAGACCCATGCTTCCTGTGCCTCTAGTAAGGACTAAGTACTACTGTGCTTATGGGGCGACGAGTAGACCGTGCTTCTGGAGACGATAGAACCTCTGTGCTTTCAGGCAACGAGTAGACTTGGCTTCGAATGACGACGAGACTTCTGTACAAATAAAGCATCTTATGAAGCTGTATTTCGGGATACCAGAGTCACTGTGATGTAGACGACAAGTAGGCTTGTGCTTCAGGTTGACGAGGTAACTGTGCTTTTGGAGCGATAAGCTGACTTGCATTGGTTGCGATAGGAGTTCCCAAGTCTCTTATAGAGAAGTGACTTAAGCTTATGATCCGAAGCAGACGACTATGTCATAGGAATGGAGATGGTGTGAGCATATCACCATTCTGTGCCTCATGCGGACGCAGGTAAGTAGCTGCACCTCTGAACAGTGAAGGCGTTGGCTGCGAAAGGAAGGGTATGATACACTTGTGCGTTTGAGATTGGAGCAGGTAGGCAGCTGCGACTTTGGAGTGAGGATACTGATTTCTGAAGTAAAAAAAAGGGGAAGGGGCCTACTACCATCTTGTTTTTGAGGTTGGCGCAGGCAGGTAGCTGCGCCTCTGGCTTGAAGGCTCTAGCTTCTTCAAAGTGCTGAGTAACTCATATTCTTTCGAGAGGCTGCACCCACAAGAAAGTCAGAACATGCTTCGATGGAGATCAATCTTCTAGCATGTGTGTCGAGAAGAAAGAAGGCTGCGCTTTGACGAAGACTGCATCCCTTGTAGATCCTTCTAGGCTTTATCGAATCTGTACTAGATCCTTTGTAGAAGAACAGAATTAGTCCCTTATTTATAGTCCTGATGTGTCTATACTAGATTTTGGTAGACATGACAATATAGGGACTTCTCTCCATATCTTTTGTTTTGTCTTTTAGCACTGAGCCTCAGTCTTTTGCATCTTCTGCGCTTTGGCGAAGGGATATCTTCAGCTGAGATTTTTTATGCTTCTATAAGAACCCCTTCAAAGTGTCCCGAACTTGAGTCAAGCTCGGGATACTTTGAACAGAAGCATGACACGTGTCTCCTCTTTTCTTTTTGTTGTAGAGGACGTACCCATCACCTCCTGCGGACAGGCTGACGACGTGCTTAGGCTCCAGCATTAAATGTGTTATGCTGTCTCCTCCTTAGGCGTGATCATGACTCCTCGTATCATGCGAACGTTCTTCATGACCTTTTTTTTCTTCTGAACCCATGTTGTCCAAGGCATTTTGTCTTCTGTCGCAAACGTGTCCTTTCTTATAAGTAGGCATTTTGGAGGAAAGAAAACCTTCCTGCCTTCATCTTTTCTCTAGTAATCTATGCCAGAATTAGTCCCTTATGTATAGTCCTGATGTGTCTGTACTAGAATTTAGTAGACATGACAATAAAGGGACTTCTCTCAATATCTTTTGTTTTATCTTTTTAGCACTGAGCCTCAGTCTTTTGCATCTTCTGCGCTTTGGCGAAAGGATGTCTTCAGCTGAGATTTTTTATACTTCTACAATCACGATGGACTTCGTTTTAGGATTGCCGCATACACCATGAGGGAAAAATGCGATTTGGGTCATCGTAGACATGTTAACCAAATCAGCCCACTTCTTTCCATTCAAAGTGGGTTTGTCTATAGAGAGGCTAGCTGACATGTACGTGAGGCAGATTGTCAGACTGCATGGAGTTCCTACGAGCATTGTCTCGGATAGGGATAGTCGCTTTACTTCCTACTTCTGGCGGAGTCTGTATACTAGTTTGGGCACTCAGCTCAAGTTTAGTACTGCTTACCACCCTCAGACGGATGGATAGTCAGAGAGGACTATTCAGACTCTCGAGGATATGTTGTAGACTTGTGTTTTAGACTTTGGAGGCACCTGGGAGGATCATTTGCGTTTGGTAGAGTTTGCATACAACAACAGCTTCCATGCCAGCATTGATATGTCACCATTCGAGGCGTTGTACGGGCATAGATGTCGTGCTCCCTTGTCTTGGGATGACGTTGGAGAGCGAGCTTTATTGGGACCTGAGATAGTTGTGGACGGAACTGAGAAGGTGAAGCTTATCAGGGATCGACTTCAAGTGGCGCAGGACAGACATCGGCATTGGGCCGATAGCCACCGGAGACCTTTGGAGTTTGATGTACAGCTTAGATTTACGATTAGAATTTTGTTTGATTTTGTGATTTTGTTTGATCATGTGATTGTTATAGCCAAGTTTGAGACCATGTTTGTGCTAGTTGGAGATCTGGTATTCTTGAGGATATCTCCGACACGTGGCACTATACGCTTTGGTGGAGGTGGAAAGCTTAGCCCACGTTTCATCGGACCTTTTGTTATCCGCGGGAGAGTCGATAACGTGGCTTAAAGGCTAGAATTGCTACATGCACTAGAGGGAGTTCACAATGTGTTTCACATGTCGCAGTTGAGACGGTACGTTACTGATCCCATCCATGTACTCAATCATTCCGAGATCGAGGTGGGCCCTACTCTCAGTTATCCAGAACAGCATGTGGAGATTCTAGATCGACGGAAGAATGTGTTGAAGAACCAGACTATACCCTTGGTTCGCGTCGTGTGGAGGCATCACTCTCTAGGTGAGTCTACCTAGAGAGTGAGGATGAGATGTGCGAGCAATACCCTTATCTTTTTTAGCCTTGAGATATGCTTTTTTATCCTTCTCATCTGTTCAGTTTCATCTTTAATTTTGAGGACAAAATTATTTTAAGGAGGGTAGATTTGTCACTACCACTTTCTAGAATAAGAATATTTTGGTAATTTTGAATTTTTGATTATTTTTAATATTATTTAAATTGGTGTAATTTAATTTTGGCCTTTTGCTAGTGAAACTTTAGAACAACTTAGCCTAGAGACTAAACATGACCATGGAAACCTAGCTAACATGTTTGGGTTAGTAATTAGACTCTATTTAGCTAGGAATGACTTAAAAACCGTTTGGAGATTTAAATTAAGGAGATAGTTTGGGCCTTTAGATTAAGGGCTTGTTTTTACAACATAGGAAGAGGTGTTGGGCCTTTGTGACTTAGCTAGACCCTAGCCCATCACCATGGCCAGCCATGAGAGCCTTCCTCCACCTATTTAAGTCATCATTAGCCCCCTCTTGCCTCCTTTGTAGCAAACACTAACCCTAGTTTATGTTTTTCCTAAAATTTGCCCCCTTTCTTCAAATTACCTCTACATTGAACCAAATCAGTTTCAATGTACTCCTCTTGTGAAGAAGTAGTCTCTATTGGCTAGCTAGCAAGGATTGAGAGCATTTGACCATAGGAAATTGGTGTTGAAGCTTTTCAAAGGGCCATTTCATTGAGATTACAACTCTCAATAGGTATTGATTCTAAAACCTTTTAATTCATTATTTCTGTCCATAGATGCATCTATTTAGTGTCCCCTAGCCCTAGGCTGAATTTTGGTTCGATTAATATCCATTTGGTATGCGTATCGGAGGAGTATCGGAGTGTTGTGTAAGTGTTTGGTGAAATGCCACATAGAAATCTTTGTTCTTGTTCTTCAAAACTAATTTCATGATTTAGTAGCTGTTAATGTGCAGATCTCATTTCCTCATGACTGAGTCGATTTTAGACACGTTTTATATCATATTTTGGACACAGGGATGCCCACACATGCTGTGGTACATTGCCCTGCTGGCACGAGTCTCGTACTCGTTAGAGACGATACATGGACACGTGAAACTTGGTGGACACGTGGGGGCATTATTTGTCAGCATGCCTACGAAATTTGAGAAGATTTGGTGGTGAGATCGAGGAGATATCTTCCTTGTAGTGGTCACACACTGACACGCACGCGCGAGAAACCCTCTCTGATATGGGCTTCAGCACGACACTGTACACCTTATGGACATAATGCTGTGACACCAACACTTGCCCCTATACCCCTCCTACCTACTGAAATGACCACTGGTGTTTGATTGGACACGCAGTATCCAATCCTTCCCGACACACACCGCACACACTGTCCTATACCCGGTTCTGTTCTGCTTGACACTTTCTGTTTGACACAGTTTGGACTCGAATTCGTGGACACACTGGACACCCCTTGCTGACACACATTCGACACCCCCCTTTGTACCTACTTATCATGTTCACAGATGTGTGGGTTTTCGAATGTACAAGTGTAAACCCCCTAAATTTCTACTATAATTTTTTTTATAATTTGGTATTGATTTCGTAATTCGGAGTTGTACATCGCATACGAGTTGGCATTTGTCGTATTGTATGTCGCGTGTGATTTGGCGTTTCATATTTTCTCGATGGGTGCGAATATGTGCGAGGTACATATTCTTAGAAAAACATTTTTATTTTATTATAAAGGAAGTATAGTTTTTTGTAAATAACTTAATTTAAGGTTAGGAGCAAAGAGAATATCAAAACTTCATTCATTTTACCGTATAAAATGCTATTTTATATTTTTGTACAAATATAGTAGTAATTTAGAAAACGAGGATATTTTAAATATTTGCATGCAAGAATCTATATCATATATAGGTTTTAATTTCTAATTTTCAAAATTATTTATTATATTATTTTCACAACTTATAAAAAAAGGTATTTTAAATTTGATTATTGAGATTAAAATCAAAATTTGATTATTATGAGTATTTTTAAATTTGATTATTTAGATTTAAATCTGATTACTTAGTTTTGATTATTTTAAAACCGATTTAAATAAATGATGGATTTATCTAATGAGGAATTTAAATCGTTCCAATCCATATCCTTCTAGGAGCCCGACCTCCTATATAAGGAGAGGCTCCTGGCTCCTCTTCCACAAATTCCTTATTTCCACCACAACCCAAGCATCGTGCATCATGTCCGTGTGCTCCCCATCTACTATATTTCTATTCGTACAAATACATTATTTCCTCGGGTCCGACAATCCCGGACCTCCGCCTACAGCTACTCTCTACCGACTGCCAGCCCCATCATTATCATCATCATCATCCCCTTCGCTCACCCATCGGCCGAAGTCGACAGCACCTAAGTCGACAGCACCCACTGCCTCAGTAACCAACCACCATTACCACCAACCGAAACTTCCTCGGACCTTACCTACCCGACACCACCAACAGCAACCCCAACCACTATCACAACCACCTCCACCGATGGGCATCACCACCACTGCCACCAAAATAGAAAGGAAAGGAAAAAGAAACCCTCACCGTCGCCTGCGGATCAACTCCTCGTAGCCGGCCGTGCTTCCCCAGTGGCCACCTCTAGCATCGTAGAAATCCTCGCACAATTTGTGCGCTTGAACCTCCCCAGCCGCTCGGCCGTCGAGCCATGCCGCACAAGTAGTCCGCCTCGCCTCTGCCGCACGACAATCCGGTGTCAGCCGGCCCACCAGATCTCCGCCACCGCCACCTCCCTCTCGGGATGTCGCCACTTCCCCGGTGGTCCTTCTTCTTTGGCGGACTGCCGCACTGCTCGCCCCATTCTCGGCCACGCTTCTGCGACATCTTGAGGCTCGCCGCACCATCTGAGCACCGCCACGGTCCCCTCCTCCGTCGTCGCCGGTCCCCCTTCTGTAAGACTTCCCTCTCTCTCCCTCTAATTTAACTTCCCTTTATATTCTCTCTCTTGAACACAGAGGTTCCCCCTTAAATTTCTCACCAAACCCCCCTCTCACTTTTCCTCACTTTCTTTTTGCCATGTGGTCCCTTCTCCTTACGAGAGAAGAAGTAGAAGACTTTAATTGTCTTTTGCTTATTTCGAGTTCACTGCTTTAACATTATAATTGCTAGTAGTATAGTATGTAGGCATGTATAAAAATTTACTAAATTTTAATATAAGTATTTCTGTAGTAGCATTATTTTGATATGTTGCTTTGTGTTTTCATTTATCATTATTCTTGTTATTAATTATTATTATTATTATTTTCTTTGTCCCCCAAAGATTATTATTTTTCTAAAGATGTTATAGCTATACGTTTAGAAGGAAACAATAATATATATATATATTATTAGTACTTATTTGATTTATTTAGAAAATATTTTGTGTACAAATATATAATTATTTTCAAAGTATATATCATAGTTATGGTATTGGGCTTATATATATTTATATGTTCAACTTGGCTTAGAAGTTTTTAGTATATAATTTTATAGGTTTTTGATAAATTAGGGTTAACAATTCTCGTATGATTTCAAATATCCATTTAAATTATTTCTACCAAGAAATCTTATTTTTACAAAAATTTGAGTTTTAGTAAAAGGAATTCTTTTGACATTTTGGGGTAATAAAATAATACAACGAGTTATAAATATTTTTACACAAATATATAATTCCAAGTAAATATTTTTTTCTAAATTTAAGGTTTGAAGATTTGTAGAGTTTTAAGCCTCAAATGATAATAATATGTTTTCTAAAACTAGTATATGTATCTTTCACTCAACTCTCTCCAAATATTGTCACTGATCATCATACACTCCTATTTCCTCGTGACATCAGACCCCTACACCTTAAACATGGCAATTGGACAATCAGAACATGACAAAACATCGTACCACATCAGGCGACACACCAGGCAAAATAGCTTGCCATATTTACTGGTTACATTTAGTTGCATTTTATTATTCAGTTATTGTATCTATATTTCCTAGTTTATTATTTCTTCTTGCATGTGGACCTAAGATAAGGGACTACCGTCAACTTAGTGTATCTCATTAACTTGTCACGATTGTATCACGAGATGTGTGTGAGTTGAGAGTACATATAGAGGTCGCTTGCGTGTTGGCTGATCCCCCATGCGCATGCGTAGGAATAACTATCAATAGATGGATGTTAGAAGACTTGGTAGTTATTAGGTATGAAACAATATTGTGAAAGTGACACGTGTTAGGGTATCGTGGTTACGATGCATGTATAGTATCATTGGAGGGAGAGTACAGCTATTAGCGTAGGGGCTACATTTACTTTTATACATATTTTGGGCCGATAGTGACTCGGATGAGCGCTATTTACTGTCCCGGGGCAGATAGCGACTCGTATGAGCGCTACTTACTGCCCATGGCCGATAGTGACTCGGATGAGCGCTACTTACTGCCAGTCTTTATTTACTCTGCTGATCCTACAACCCCTGCGTAGAACAGTTGTCCTCAAAGTGTATATCACATAGACGGTTAGGGAACCAGTTGAGTTGTAGCTTTATAGTGTTTACTTTTGCAGTTATACATGGTATGTTCTTCATGTATCTTGTTACGTCCCTCTGAGGACCTGGTGATTTCTCCAGGTGTATTTTGTGATTTTCGCAGGTGCTCTAGTCAAGGCCATAGTTATAATCTACCTTCGCGATGCTAGCTCTGGGATCGTCCTTCGCTTCGCTCGACTCTTCCATCGTTGCTATGTATCTCTCTCTCTTTAGTTGGCAGTGGATTTGTCTCCGTCCAACATTTTTGTACAAATGACATTTATAAGTTGATTCGATTATATATTTATTTGTGGATGAGATTAGTTTCATAGCTTTCTACATTTCACAGCTTATGTATACATACAAGGGTTCCATATACTTCGTATATATACAGCTGGCATGTCAACGTACTTAGTCCTTGTATTTTGGGACTGGGCGTTACATGTTTTTGTGGTGGCCCATGCAGGTCGAATTTGTCGTTTCGGTTACGTTACTGTACCAAACGGGCCTGCATATAGGATTAGAGTCTAGATATCTCATCCACACACTTGACCTCCTTTTTGGACTCCAAATTTTGAACTCTTGTTTGACTTCCTCCAATTGTATCATGCTTGAACTCTTTCCACCGTAATCTTATCTTTTCTTTCGTGCTTAATAAAGGTTAGAAAGTTGACTTGTATGCCCCCATCGATTCAAAACCCATACTAGTAGAATTCTTGTAAGTTGGGTAGAATGACTCACGACCTAACGTTTCCATCGACCTTAACCAAGAAGATAGTAGGACGCCTATATAGGCACAAACACCGAAAATAACTTAGATTCTTAAGAACTTTGAATTAATTAGATTTTCCTTCACCATTATATCGCTTACATATATTTGAGACTAGCTTGACTCATGCCGCTATTATATCATAGTTTTTGAGCTTGCTTTATTGAGCTTGATCAAGGACATTATTTTATTGGAGGCCTCCACTAACATATTGTCTAATCAGAGCCAGTGCATGATGGTCTGATCAACCTAGTGCATTTTGGTTCGCTTTTTCATATATCGCTCTACGTAGATGAAGTCATAGTTAAACTTTCCCTCTTGAATCTCATCCGCAACTGCCTTGGCACTTCTCTTTTGAAACTATTCACTCGCCATTGAACCACATATTCGTATTCGATAATATCTTCTTCGAACTCTTATTTTTTTGTCTTTCGCCCATTTTAGAAAGACACTCATATTGATAGATAGACGCAGAGTGTCCCCTTTGAGCTGCCCTATCACTTAGGACCATGATAGTTGTATATACCCAAGTGTAGTAGCCATCAACCAACCACGTGACTATAGCTTCATCTTGACTTACTCAACCTCCCCTCCAATCTAGATCTATGATAGTGATTTTCTAAATTGCTTGACACTTGAAAATGATTAGAACCGTTTCTTGACTGTACCCCAACCAAGAAGACTACCTTTCCTCTAGAAACCGTGTTCCTAATGTATTTTACTTTGATCTACTAGGTACCTTAATTATCTTTATTTCGTGCTTTAACTTGATCCTTTTTATTTTTGTGCGTTAAACATTATCTCATGAACTCCCACTTTCTATTTGGATATTTTGGTATCCTCTATCGCGATTTTGATATTTGGAGCACAACACTAGACTTTTCCTTCCAACAAATTTTATATGTAAGACCTAGATGACCCTACCTTCGTGTAGGTATATCATGTCCCACTAAAACACGTCTCCTTGCACTTTATTTTTATGATACGACTCTCGAGTCAAAATGGCTAGCCTATAAACCCTACCATAATACTATTGTCCTTTCTGACTTCGGTTAGAGACCAAATCTTTTCGACCCAATGAATGATTATGATCTACTTAATTCCATAAATGCTTAACTTTGTGTTTATCCTTGATTGCTTATCCTTTTACTATCTTGGTTTACTTAGACCCATAACATCTTCTAAACCTTCACCACGACCCTTGAACCTAACCATATATTTTTCCTTCTTTCCTTTTGATTAACTTCCCCTCGAGGATTTTATTAAACTCCTTCATGATTCATGCAGCCTTGGTTCGTATATGATTTTGTGTAAAGATGGAGACTGGATCACTACCCCTTTCAGTCACACGGGACTAGATTAGAAAGTCCCATAGAGGGTATTAGTGGTGTAGTTAAAAAAAAGGATAATTATGAGATCATAGACATTAGTAAAATTTGGTGATAAATCCTATTAAAGGAATTAAAGAAAGGTGAGAGTATGGTATGATCAAGGGAGAGTAGACCTTCGAGTAACAAATTGGTTTTTCGAGAAAAAAAATGCTATAGTTGAGAAATTTTATGATGACAAATGGACTCTTTCTGTCCCACTATCGAGGATAGAAATTGTGTTACGTTAATTAAATTGATAGATGGTTTATTAAATTTTAATTTTCGAGGAGATTATACAAGACAATTTAGCTTGAGGAAAAGATAGGTATATATATATATATATATATATATATATATATATATATATATATATATATATATATAACTACTGACATGTTGAAGGAGAAGAGTAGAATTAAAAGTCTCAGATCTTATGAAAATTTTAGTACGCGATAACGGGATTGGAGTATGCATTTTGGGATCAAAATCTTGCAAAATTAGAGTTTGGAAATAAATACTGAATTGATGGTTGAAATATAGATAAGTATGCCTCGAAGAAATTTAGTATCATATGAGGTTAATTATCAAATTCAAAAGAGGAAGGACAAATATATTTCAAAGAAATATTTTTGGAAGGGATTCAAGATAAAGAAGAAAAGAAAATGTGTCTTAAGGAAATTCAAGTTTCATGGAAATTGAATATTGAGAAGAAATTAAATTTTTTTTGAAAGATTTATTATCAATAAAAAAATAGTGACAATTCTCGAAGACCATGACGATATTTAGCACGACTCAAGTAAGAAGCTGTGATCTTAGAATGTGATAGAGGAAGATATTCACAACTTTGGAGAGTTATAGATTTTGGGTCAATGCTAGTACGATTGAATTAGATGTAGAAGGTGTAGGATCGATTGTTGGAACGAGTTGTAAAGCACAATACTCTAGAGGGAGGGTGAATAGAGTAGGCAACGGAAATTAACTATTTAAAAATGTTAGTAACAAGATCACAGATAATATATCACAGATATGTAAATAAAAAGTAGGGAGTAGAGAGCAAACGCAAACACAAGGATGTATACTGGTTTCCCTCTTGTGAGGACTAGTCCAGTCGGAAGAACTCTAGCTTCCAGTTGAATCCACTATGGAAAATTACCACAAGTTTTCATCCGAAGTTCTTGCAACTTCTACAACGCGAGCTTTGATCCGAAGTACTCGACCAACTTCAATTGTGAAGTGTGTAACTTCAATCAAGCCTCTGATTACAACCACTCTAAAACTTCTAGACCGTACCGCACTGGCAAATCGACTAGAGGATTGTAACTGGCTTGGGATTTGAAAATGAATAGCTCAGAACACTTTGGAAGAAGTAGTAGGCTTATAGAGAAGAGATATGAAAGTGAATGAGTGAGTTAAAATGATCAAAATCCTTCTCTATTTATAGTTTTTCCAAAGGCAGAATTCTGACAGAATTCATGCAGAATTCGGGCAGAACTCTATGAGAAAATCTCGGTGGGATCCGTAACTGCAGGAAGACCAAGTTCAAAAAGCAACGTTCACTAACCGAACTCTGGCCGAACTCTGGCCGAATTCTGGCCGAACTCTGGCCGAACTCTGTCCGAGTTCTGTTAGAGTTCTGTCAGGGTTTTTACAAATTGGTTTTGGGCTTTTTGAAAAGTCAAGCAGTTAGGAAGTAGTTTGGGCTTTTGTAAGTGGGCTTGTTTTCATAATGAAAGGGTATTTTGAAAACGTTTCTTGGGTAGCCTATTTGCCAGTACGATGCAGTGTACATCGTATTCCTAGACTCAATAAATGTGCAAAATTACATTCATGAAATAGGAAAACCAAGAGCTCTTTGATGACGCCTTTCTTCAGATATTTGAGCAAACATGAAGACACCTTTTTCACTTTGACGGCGGTCGTCCAAAGATAAACAGATCTGGACGTTAGGCGGTTCAGAGAAATCTTCTTGTATGACGCCGTCTTTGGTCCATCAATAATTCTTCATTGCATATGTCCTGGTTTGATCATGTTTGATCATGCTTACAGCATGTCTACAAATACATGTTAGAAGAACAAAGCAGTATGATGCATTATGATACAAACATAGCAATATTATATAGAACGTTTATGACAATGCTAAGATTAGGACAATGCTAAGTTTAAGTAGCAACATGATAGTGATTACATGAATATTAGTGATGTTATTATGTTAAACTTAATTGATTAGCCATATTCAAAAACATGATATAATCATTGGGCTAACAATCTCCCACTTTTTGATTATTGAAAAAACATGATACAATAGATGCATGTATCACTAATAAACACATAATACTAGAATATTGTATGCTGACTTAAACTTATTTCTCCCCCTTTGACATGATTAAAAAATAAGCTCCCCCGTAATTAGACGTAAGTAGAGCTAAAATGAACTCAAGCATAAGTAAAGAAGGAAAGCAAAAATAATAATGATCAAGGATTAGGAGAACAGTGTAACGACAAGTTTAGAAAATTGCGTAACTAAAAAATAAGAACTTGTCAATACTGTTTAGTTGGTAAAAACAAATCAATCAATAAATAGTATACCAACTAGAAATCCAAAAAAAATGAAATATGTATTGAATGTCATTTGACAAAAAAATATCAATATAGTAGGAATCAATCATTGGTCATAAATAAATCATGAGGAATAGAAATTCGCAGATCTAGCATATACCAAAAAAAAATCAAAAATATAATGAGACTTTCAACAATGATCACAAAAAAATATGATTCATAATTTGCCCATACAAATTAGTGAATCAATTCCATAAAGAGTATAATCATCGAAAAGAAATCAAAATAAGTATACTAGAATCTATACAAAATCTTTACCAAAGTTTATGCATTTGAATTCAATTACCTTAGCATGATATATATATCCATCAGATAAATATGAAGGTAATAAAGACAAAATACTTGAGAAGGAGAAATTCAGTCGACTTGAATGCTCCCCCGTAAAGTATGATCAGTCTAAATATAGATAATCATGAACTTTGAGATAAAATCTCAATAAGAAATGTTGAAAGTAATTTTAAACTCAAGGAATAATCAAATAAATTAAATTAATTTTGGCAGGATAACTATTAGAAACTCAAAAATGAGAGAATGAAAAATAAATATTAAAATCATATATTCTCTCATAAACTCAATACAAATCCAAATATCATGACCAACTCAGCAAGATATTTAACTAAGACAATATAAATTCATGGTGAACTAGGTATACCACATATTAAGGGCATAAAATAATCGAAACAATTAATTTGCTCCCCCTTAAAATATGCGTATATAGTTCAAAAGTAATTTATATGCATAAAATAGATAAAAGAAATAATCACAAGATCTAAGGGATATCCAAGATATGCATATTTTCTTTCCTTTGATCAAATGCATATAAATTCTAAACTCAAAACAAATATCATCTTTTAGGAAAATACAAAGAAATATCCAATAAATAAATGCTTAAAGATGAACAAACAAAATATATCTCCAATATATATATATATATATATATATATATATTTCAAGAAATAAAAAGATTTTGAAAACTGTCTTTAATAATAACATTTAAGTACCGGACAGATTCAATAAATAAAAAAATTAAAAAGACTTTTCAAAAATGTGAAATTTATTACGAAAAATTGTCTTAGTAAATGTTCGAATGCGTCCATTTAGTCCTTAGACTGAAAGCTGGCGATTCGAATCACGGAAACAATTTTAATAAAAGAATCCATAAATCATAAATAAATCTATTTGAACAAATAAACATAACTAGATAAATGTCCAAAGAAAAATGTATTATAGATATATGGCATGTCAAAGGAATAATTGATTTGAAACAATTAACTACTCCACCTTTACATGGCTATATCCAAAAATAATAATATAGATAAAAATTTAAAATAAAATTTAGAGACATATTTTCGAAAGTAGAAAACTAATTCAAAAATATTAGGTCTTCTTATCAAAGTTCATTTCTTCCCTTTTAAAGCCTTAGCACGGTGTCCATCAGATAACCGTAGGGTTAAAGAAAAGAAATGCTTTGAGAGAGAGATTCAATATGCTTGACTTCTTCCTACAAAGAATTACTGTTGTAGACAGTAAGTAACTTAAATAAGAAGATAATAATATAAAGCTCAAAATTATTACACAAGTTAAAGACGAAATCACAAGACTATAATATTCAATGAGTAGTCACGAATACGAAAAACAATCATCTTTAGACAAAAGAAGAAATATCCATTAAATGAATATTTAAAAATAAAACAATCAAAAGATATTTCAAATTAGCGTATAAGTCAAAAGATGACATAAATTGATCTATGTATATCAACATATGCTACCTTTTATGAAAGTATAAAGAGATAATTTTATCCATCAAATCTAAAATTCCAAATCCATCAGATAATAATTGCAACTAGATCTCAATAAATCTTTAGTTTAAAAAACGTCGATCAATCTTGGGTTAGCTGTAGAGGTACTGTCCCAGCTAACGGAGGTTCACCGGGGAACACTTAAGTACCGCTTCGCTTCGACCGTAGTCGTGGTGACAGACAGACCTTTTGTAGGCTTGTACCCAAAAAAATCTCTTCTTTAATAACCGAGGATTTAAAAAGAATTAGTGCAATATGAAATAAATTATATTCTATGGACTTAAAAAATCTTAGAACAATGTAGCATACAGTATAAGATGTATCAATTACATTAATCCATATCTGCTATAAAATCATTGGGTAACAATAAAATATATATGTAAATCAAAATGTAGAACCTAGATACGTTGATGTATTCTGGAACCTAGAGGACTGGGTTCAGTACCTTGGATCCAGAACTAGACGATAGTTGCAAGTACACCCTAATAAATCTTAAGTCTATAAATTATTGATCACTTCGGGTTAGCTGTAGGGGCCGGTTCCCAGCTAGCGGTAGTCCGAAGACTAGTGCACCGTGTCGCTTCAGGCTATTTACACCTGTATGACAGAAGGACCCTTTCGGCTTGTTCCCAAAATGATTTCTACTCTTAAGAACTTAGATTCAAGGGAATATATACAGTATCATCGAACAACATCAAAATCCAGAATCCTTAAATATAAAAGAAGTAAATACCCAAATAATGGTTTATCAAGATCTAGATACTAAAAATATCATGTATACAGAATGTCAACCAAAAAGCCAAGAAAATAAAAACATCATTAAAAGAGGCTTTGAGGAAGAAGCTGATAAAGATAAGAACATAAATTGTTCAAAGAAATCAATAGCTTAAGTATGAGATAAGCACAAGTTTGAAACTACTTTTTAAAATAACATAATATAGAACTTGAACTTAACTCATATATCCCCATGAAGATATTTATACAAAAATATAAGAAACATATCAGCAATATATGAATAACAATGAATTATTCATGTATCCTTAATAAGCACAAAAAAAATTATCACAAGATCAAAAACATGCATAAATAAACTTTATCAGACAAAGATGTAATTGATTCATAAGAAGTTAATCAAAATAAAATATGAGAATCAATAGTGAATATATTATGCAAGCACAAGGTTAAAATAAAATTATATGTATATACTTTTCAAGTAAATAGAAGACTTGTGCTAAACATACATACTCACAAAATACTGATCAAAGTAAATATGACATGTTAAAGATAAATCGGTAAGAAGTGACCATTAAAAATATTAAAGGCAAAGAGTCAAAAGCATATTATCTAAAACAAAATTAAGCTCCTATGCATGCTTCAAGAATAAAGATTAAGAGTAAATAGCATACATAGACAAATGTGTCACACTAGTGGAAAGTGAGTAAAAGACTATTTAGTGTGAAACAATCATTTAAGTTAAAAGCTAGTCAAGCTAGGATTATGTCTCACATTGATTCAAATAATAAACACTAAAAAAAATATAAATGAGAGCTAGTAGCTAGACATCAAAAAGAACATGCTAGATATTAAGAACTATTTAGAAAGCATGTTACCGAAGTGGTTCTAGTGACCACACTTCTGTTGGTGCAATTGCTTGGAAGATGACCTTTGTAGCTTTGCAATCACCAACATGTTCTATGGTTCTATTTGATATGAGAAGCTTCACCTGCAATATTAGGTGAAGACTTTGGTATCCAATACTTGGATCAACATTTGTTAACTTTGGGAACCCATTTGCACAAGTTCATATCAACAAGTTTCCTAATCTGACAAAGATTAGAAACGTGTCCATTCATACCACAATAATGACAGAAAGAATTAACATTAGTACTATGTGCAGCAGTATGAGAACGTGCAGTAGTGTGATATGATGTGCGTAGATACATGTAATAGAAAACATGGTTGTGTGAAGCTTTAGCTTTGCTTGCTTCCTGTCACCCCCAGTTTTCAGAAACAGGGGTATTTTTGTCATTTTACATTTTTGAATATTTTTGAAATTTATTTTATTATTTATGATATTATTTTGGGGTTGAAATTTATTTTATTATTTAATATATTGTTTTGGGGTTATTTGAGTCAGGTTCGAATTTTAACTCAATCCGACTTGAAACGGGGATCCGGGGGGTAGTTTGACTCTAGTGGGACCCACACACTAGTTAGGCATGGCCCACATAATATTAATTTTAGTCCACATGATATTAATTTTAGTTAGTAGTTAGACTAATTATTTATGGATAGGTTTAGTTTAATTAGAGACTTAAAACTAGATTAAATTGACCTCAACCTTTAACCCATTCCTAATTTAAATCAAATAGATTAGTGGAGGGCATTTTGGACATTCAAATAGGGGACACCTCACCCTTTTTGGGCAGCCACCTATGGGGGGGATAAGGAGTGGGTCACTCCTTCATTCATTTGTTTTCATCCACTTTCACTCTCTTGTTCTTCCCCAAATTAATTTAAAGATGAACCTCCATTGATTTCATCTCCAAATCAACCCCTTCTTCCACCAAATCTTTTTCATTTCTCCTCTACTCCATGGTTAGAGGGTGCTAGCCAAGTTGGGAGGATTTAGAGCTCGTTCGTGTCCTTTTAGAATCTCTACGTGTCGGTGTCGTATCGGAAGGATTTTTCTTTGAATCTCTCTCCCGGAAGGTATAATCTCTCCTCTAATCCATTCCTACATGCATATAGGAATATTTTGAACCCATAGGAATGACCCCCATAGTTGTATCTCCATTTATGTCCATTTCGTGTCCATTTGGAGGTAATAGGAGTGTCCTTTGTGTTGTGGTTGTGTCCATATGAAAAAACCCCAAATTTGGACACACTATGTGTTGTTGTTATGTATGAATGAATTATTACATGTTTAATCTCATATTTTGTATTGGAGATGTGTTCTATAGTGTCTCATATATATATATATTAGTGTAGAGAGTGAGTTCTTGATATATTATGTTATATACTTGTATTTCTTTTGTCTCAAACTACCTAAATTCGTCATAATATTTATCCATGTTTTTAGTAGCAATAGCAATTTAGAAATGTCATAACTTTTAGCTTAGAACTCCGATTTATCTCCTGTTTTTTTTAAAAGAACCGTATCGAAGTTAGCTTTCCAAATATATATTTTAAGAAGCCAAATTATTTCTGTAACTTTCTGTAAAATTATTTGAGTGTCAGCTGTACGAAAGACGAACGTGTTTCGATGTTTTCGCGATTTTGGGAGCTTTCGGACATGAAAATTCGATCCGTTTAAAGTTACGGAAAGCTAACACGAAGGGCTACAATATACTTTAATTCTAGAATTTAGTGAATGTCCAATTGGTACAGTATTGATTTTAAGTAGAAGAGTGACTATACGATATATGCATTTTGTGTAACCTATGAGCCTATGTAGTATAGATATTAAATGAATATAAAGTATGTAATGTATGATATGTTAGATGAATAAAATAATATATATATGATATATTCTCTTTACATTAATGTATATATATAATTGAATACAAGCATGTAGGAATGCAATTAATATAATGCATATGAGCAATGCATGAATGAAAGAATGATATACAATGTATGCATGAAAGTATATAATGAATGCTAGATATGAATGCAAGATATATATGTAATGATAGATATGAATGCATATTGTATAAATATTATAATGCAATATATAATGATAACATATATGGTATTGTAGAGTATATGATGCAAGCATGAATGAATGGAGGAAATACATGTATATAGGTAATATAGAATGTAATATATGAATGCAAGCATGCAAGATAATATATTGTATCCATATATGATGCATTCAACTTAAAGATAATATAATATATGAAAGGAATGAATGATAATATATAACATAATATGTAGGGTAATGCAAGGTATGAAATATATGATGTGTGCATGTTTGTATGTCTCTATGTTAATGTATGAAATGATATGAATATACAATATATGCATATGTATAAAACATGTAGGTAATGCATAGATGCATGAATGAAAAGAATGTTTGTAATATGTTAATATAAATACAAGTATCTAATATGCATGAATGTAAGTATAATATAACACAAGTATACATGTATGTATCATGTAAATATAATATACATGGTATGTATGCATGTATACAAGGTAAGTATGTATGTATGTATTTTATAAACTGAGTTAACCTATAACCTTTTACACATATGCATTCATACACCCTTTGACATCATGTATCGCATGTCACATACACCTACCTATCACTAAATTTTAGAACATTAACACATATCCTTTCACACAAATGCCAAACACACACATACTCACTTACTCTTTTACCTCTCTTTCTCTCTCTCTCTCTCTATATATATATATATATATGTATGTGCCTATATATATAGCTTTTCTATATATATCTATGTATATGAATATGTGAATGTGAATAATATATATACATTATATCACTAAGTTTGTGTGCCTTGTTAGCTTATGGTTTAGTTTTGTGCTTGGTTTAGCAAGTGACTTGGGCTATGAGTTAGTAGCTATCTTGGATACTTGATTTGCATATACTTAGTTTGTTTAGACCTAGAATAACTTATTTGACCTAATTTAGACTTGTTAGACCTAGTTTGACCATAGTTGACATAGGTTTGACTTTCAGGGTTGACCAAGTTGACCAAGAGTTGACTTTGGTCTAGATTGACCTAGAATCATGTAGAATGCATAGTAGAACTTTATATTGCCATTTTGGACTTGTTGTGACTTATGCTGTTCTGATTAGGAGCCAGACACCTCTCCTCAGACAGTATATTTACTTTGGACATTCAGACACCAGGCGAGTATATTCTCTGATCATTTCATATCCTGCATTAGGAGTATATTTCCTGCTTTAGATTACTTTACATGATGCTGACACGTTGGAAACACGGATTAGTACTATATGGATCTTGTTGTGCGATGTTATCCCCTTAGCGGATACATCGGGTATTCGTGTTCGTGTACTTTATCGTGAGCATCGTGTACTCCTTGTATTCGTGATATTCGTGTATAAATCGTGTGAAATCATGTATATTCATGTATTCACATGATCTCGTGTGCGACTATACTTCGTGTGCAATAACATAACTTAGCTAGATCCTTGTGTATTGATTGGGGCAGGGGAGTAGAAGTGGTTATGTAATCAATCCAGTAGATTACTCGTGTACAACCTCTGTAGATTACTCGTGTACAACATCTTACCGTTTACATAACCATCTTGTGCTCTGAATCACTAGTCACTGATAGTTCTCTATATATTGTAGCTATTTACTTACAGTCTCTCTCTTTTACATCATGTTGTTCTTCAGTTTCCTGTATCTTACTCTCTTGCATGCTTTATATTTCCTAGCCTGTTATGATTTTTTGAGATGTACTGTACTTGCTCCTGTCCTGACTGGACCTGTTGATAAATTTTACAGATAGTCTGGAGGTTAGCTGCTAGCCTAGAGGAGACACAGTAGAGGTTGTATAGATAGCTAGGGTTTGCTTATAGCTTATTTTCAGTTGTCTTGAGTTGTATTTATTTTATGGATTACTGTATTTGAGCTTTGAGATGTATTCTGGGTTGGTGTATCTTAGACACTTAGACTTCTAACTGTTGTATCTCTTTTGGATTTCATGTTTTATCTATCTTCCATTATGCTCTACCTTAGATGTGATCGAGTTTACATTCTGCTATGTCACCCCTATTCGGGGAGTATAAACTGTTTAGCCTTATACTGTTAGATGCATGAGACCTAGGACAGCGTTCTACCGCCGACACTGCGGCGTAGGCTGGACGTACCCACTTCTCGTGCCCTTATTCTAGGGTGCGGATCGTGACAAATTTTTAGTGGTGGCCCATGCAGGTCGAGTTTGTGTAGTGGTATTCGAACTAGAGTATCACTACAGCCTTAGGATATTTTTGAAGGTACTCAATCACAGTTAGGATTTCTTGAGAGATTCTTGCGACGACCCTTGAGAATCTTATTTTAACTTCGAATTGAAAAACTCTTCTTCCCTTGATTTGATTTATCTTTACTTTCTGTTGTTGAACTTGATTTTGATGATGATTGTGGAGTTTTGAATCTTGATGTTAGCTGTTGCATCCGAGTTTGTATTTATATGATTTGATGGATTATTGTTCAGTTTTGAATCTTGATGTTCGTTGATAAATTTGATTTTTGGGTATCCATTGTTGATTTAATTTAATTTTTGTCAAGATAAAATCATATGGGCTAGGTCATCTATGTTATGGAATCTAGTCTTCTACAGTCACATTAGCCAGCATGGTGAGAACATATAGTCTGATTTTGGATATATTTCTCGGGTGTAGGAATTTAAGATTTTTGCAGCCAAGCTAGCGGCATCGCAAAAATTTTAAATACCATGATTCTAGAGGTATATGCCTAAGTCGAGGTCTCTATGATTATCGTAGCCTTGCTTACTAGTATATCGAGGATTTAGAGTACCATGATTTTGGATAGACGCATATGATTATCAGATTGTACCTTAAATATTTTTGAACATGTTTTCTCTACTTTTATTCCAGTCCTTCAAAAAAAATTATTATTTGTTTGTTTTGTTTTGCTTCTCATTATTTAACTTAGGAGTAGGTTTACTTATTTTTATAAACTCTTGTGTAACTTCTTGCCATGAGTTTCTTCTTAATACAATGAACCGATGATTTTGCTAGACTTTATCTTATAATTGATATTATAGTTCTGGGTTTCAAAATGGTTCCTTCTTTAAACAGATAAGCAAAACAGATTTTATCGTTATTACTTTCTTTCTATTATTCTTGTATTAAATAATAATAATAATAAAACTGTCTTGATTACATCAATCACCTACTTTGTAATCTTGGTAGGAATCTAAATGTTGGTCTTGATGTAGAAATTGATTTTTATATTGGGACATGAGAATATATAGTGGACACAGACCCTTGCCTTATACGTATGCATGCTACACTTTGATTTCCCACCTATCTAAATACATATTAATATGGTGTTGACGTTTAAATTCTCAAAACCCCAATATTTCTGATACACTATAGTATCATAGACTGGTTCTCTGCTTTTTCCAGTTTAAATTCATAAATTAAATATAAATTTTGTGTTATTAGTTACGTTTACATCATTGCACATGTATGTTATACATAGGGTTTCAATTCAAAAAAAAATTGGTTGAGTTTTGTGTTTGAAATTGTCAAATCTAAGACTGTGTGCATATTAACCCTTAATACTGGATTTTAAATGTTAGTTCAATTTGTTGTTTTAAATGTAATATTTTGAGCTATATACATTGTGGTATGTAGGGATGTAAATTTAGGTTTCATATTCTTACATGTTAGGTTGTGATAAACATTGGGTTGGTTAATGTTCGAATTTCTTCAAACCCTAAAACTGAATACATGTTAACATTTTTACATTGATTTCAAATGTTTAGTTCAATTTTAGATTTAATATGTAATATTGAACTGTATGCATAGCTAAATGTATGGATAGTATATTAGGGTTTCATCTCTATCATGTTAGGATGTGTTGGGAGCATTGAGTTAGTTGTTATGTTTCAAACCCTAAAATCTGAAACTGCATTATGTTAATATTACACTGGTTTAAATGTTAGATTATTTTCTAATTTTGTATGTAAATGCTGAACTAAAACTGTATTTAACCTTTCAATACTAAGCTACAACCCTGTACAAGGACACACACACCCTAACTTAGTATATACTGCCATGTAAACCTAACCCTTCCTCTCTATGTTATGTTTATATATCTATATAGGTATATATAGAGTTTATGCATACATGTTATAATGTATATAGATACATAACTAAATCTCTACCTCTTTATATATATGTACATGGTTAGCCATGCATGTTATGAGCAAATGAGTTGTATATTGTAGATTGTTTAACCAATATGCCATGATTAGTGTAACTTGATAGTTATTGTTTGAAACCCAAATCCTCCTATGCACTTTCATGTATATTTCACATACACACGTGCCTACTATCTAACCATATGAACATGTCCACATACACCCATATACACACAAACCACATAACCTTACATAATGCTAGCTTTTCCTTCTCTAACACTCTCTCTATATATATATTGTGATTGGATTTCAATACAATTGACTTTCATTCTTTAACTTTTGATTGTGATTTTCTTTGAATAGTACCCCTTTATAGATAATTGGTAGTCATCTTTATTTATTTTTGATAAGTACCAGTTTCATATAGGATGGTAGACTGCCTTACAGTTTTGATGATTATTATTTATGTATATTTTCTAGTTTAGCACCCTAGATTGCTTGTGTGTTTTGATACCCTATGACCGTCTTGGTTAGCATGACTAGTATACCTAGATGAGACTTCACTACCACCGTATGCCATGATCCTGTATGTCGTCCTTTTAAATCATATGATTTATTTAAGTTCTGGGACTTTGATTATGGGGGTTTGACCTAGAAGGAGTATGAACATTTTAATTTCGAGGACAAAATTTTTCTAAGGTGGGTAGACTTGTAACACCCAGTTTTCTAAAATGAGGGTAATTTTAAAATTTTATAATTTAATCATTTATTGATTTGACATTTAAATCATGATATGATTTTTGGTAATTTTTAAATTATTTTAAAACTATTTAAAATCATGACTTGTGATTTTGATATTTTGCTAGTGAAACCCTAGAGACTGTTTGACCTAGAGTCTAACCATGTGATTAGGATATTTTAATATCATTTCTGGCCTAAGGATATTTTGCATTTGACCTCTTTGAATTATTTTGATATTTATTGCGTTGGTGATTGTTGATTTTGACCTTTGATATGTGTGATTTTGTGATGGTTTTGTGTCCGTAGCGGACACGTATCAGTTTTTATTTACAAATGTTTGATGTGCCTCAAAGATATTTTTTATTGCTAATTTTTTTTTTGAAAGTATTTGAATGAGATTGTTTTCTGCATGTGTTTCCTGTGATTGCTTTGTTTTAATTTCGAGGACGAAATTTTTTAAGGTGGATAGATTTGTCACCCCCAGTTTTCAGAAACAGGGGTATTTTTATCATTTTACATTTTTGAATATTTTTGAAATTTATTTTATTATTTATGATATTATTTTGGGGTTGAAATTTATTTTATTATTTAAAATATTGTTTTGGGTTTATTTGAGTCGGGTTCGAATTTTAACTCAATCCGACTTGAAACGGGGACCCGGGGGGTAGTTTGACTCTAGTGGGACCCACACACTAGTTAGGCATGGCCCACATGATATTAATTTTAGTCCACATGATATTAATTTTAGTTAGTAGTTAGACTAATTATTTATGGATAGGTTTAGTTTAATTAGAGACTTAAAACTAGACTAAATTGACCTCAACCTTTAATCCATTCCTAATTTAAATCAAATAGATTAGTGGAGGGCATTTTGGACATTCAAATAGGGGACACCTCACCCTTTTGGGCAGCCACCTATGGGGGGGATAAGGAGTGGGTCACTTCTTCATTCATTTGTTTTCATCCACTTTCTCTCTCTTGTTCTTCCCCAAATTAATTTAGAGATGAACCTCCATTGATTTCATCTCCAAATCAACCCCTTCTTCCACCAAATCTTTTTCATTTCTCCTCTACTCCATGGTTAGAGGGTGCTAGCCAAGTTGGGAGGATTCGGAGCTCGTTCGTGTCCTTTTAGAATCTCTACGTGTCGGTGTCGTGTCGGAAGGATTTTTCTTTGAATCTCTCTCCCGGAAGGTATAATCTCTCCTCTAATCCATTCCTACATGCATATAGGAATATTTTGAACCCATAGGAATGACCCCCATAGTTGCATCTCCATTTATGTCCATTTCGTGTCCATTTGGAGGTCATAGGAGTGTCCTTTGTGTTGTGGTTGTGTCCATATGGAAAAACCCCAAATTTGGACACACTATGTGTTGTTGTTATGTATGAATGAATTATTACATGTTTAATCTCATCTTTTGTATTGGAGATGTGTTCTATAGTGTCTCATATATATATATTAGTGTAGAGAGTGAGTTCTTGATATATTATGTTATATACTTATGTTTCTTTTGTCTCAAACTACCTAAATTCGTCATAATATTTATCTACGTTTTTAGTAGCAATAGCAACTTGGAAATGTCATAACTTTTAGCTTAGAACTCCGATTTATCTCTCGTTTTTTTAAAAGAACCGTATCGAAGTTAGCTTTCTAAATATATATATTTTAATAAGCCAAATTATTTCTGTAACTTTCTGTAAAATTATTTGAGTGTCAGCTGTACGAAAGACGAACGCGTTTCGGTGTTTTCGCGATTCTGGCAGCTTCCGGACACAAAAATGCGATCCGTTTAAAGTTTCAGAAAGCTAACATGAAGGGATACAACATACTTTAATTCTAGAATTTAGTGAATGCCCAATTAGTACAGTATTGATTTTAAGTAGAAGAGTGACTATACGATATATGCATTTGTGTAACCTACGAGCCTATGTAGTATGGATATTAAATGAATATAAAGTATGTAATGCATGATATGTTAGATGAATAAAATAATATATATATGATATATATTCTCTTTACATTAATGTATATATATGGTTGAATGCAAGCATGTAGGAATGCAATTAATATAATGCATATGAGCAATGCATGAATGAAAAAATGATATACAATGTATGCATGAAAGTATATAATGAATGCTAGATATGAATGCAAGATATATATGTAATGATAGATATGAATGCATATTGTATAAATATTGTAATGCAATATATAATGATAACATGTATGGTAATATAGAGTATATGATGCAAGCATGAATGAATGAAGGAAATACATGTATATAGGTAATATAGAATGTAATATATGAATGCAAGCATGCAAGATAATGTATTGTATCCATATATGATGTATTCAACTTAAAGATAATATAATATATGAAAGGAATGAATGATAATATATAACATAATATGTAGGGTAATACAAGGTATGAAATGTATGATGTGTGCATGTTTGTATGTCTCTATGTTAATGTATGAAATGATATGAATATACAATATATGCATATGTATAAAACATGTAGGTAATGCATAGATGCATGAATGAAATGAATGTTTGTAATATATTAATATAAATACAAGTATCTAATATGCATGAATGTAAGTATAATATAATACAAGTATACATGTATTTATCATGTAAATGTAATATACATGATATGTATACATGTATACAAGGTAAGTATGTATGTATGTATTTCTGTAAACTGAGTTAACCTATAACCTTTTACACACATGCATTCATACACCCTTTGACATCATGTATCACATGTCACATACACCTACCTATCACTAAATTTTAGAACATTAACACATATCCTTTCACACACATGCCAAACACACACATACTCACTTACTCTTTTACCTCTCTTTCTCTCTATATATATATATATGTATGTGCCTATATATATAGCTTTCCTATATATATCTATGTATATGAATATGTGAATGTGAATAATATATATACATTATATGACTAAGTTTGTGTGCCTTGTTAGCTTATGGTTTAGTTTTGTGCTTGGTTTAGCAAGTGACTTAGGCTATGAGTTAGTAGCTATCTTGGATACTTGATTTGCATATACTTAGTTTGTTTAGACCTAGAATCACTTGTTTGACCTAATTTAGACTTGTTAGACCTAGTTTGACCTAGGTTTGACTTTCAGGGTTGAACAAGTTGACCAAGAGTTGACTTTGGTCTAGATTGACCTAGAATCATGTAGAATGCATAGTAGAACTTTATATTGCTATTTTGGACTTGTTGTGACTTGTGCTGTTCTGATTAGGAGCCAGACACGTCTCCTCGGACAGTATATTTACTTTGGACATTCAGACACCAGGCGAGTACATTCTCTGATCATTTCATATCCTGCATTAGGAGTATATTTCCTACTTTAGAGTACTTTACATGATGCTGACACGTTGGAAACACGGATTAGTACTATATGGATCTTGTTGTGCGATGTTATCCCCTTAGCGGATACATCGGGTATTCGTGTTCGTGTACTTTATCGTGAGCATCGCGTACTCCTTGTATTCGTGACATTCGTGTACAAATCGTGTGAAATTGTGTATATTCATGTATTCACATGATCTCGTGTGCGACTATACTTCGTGTGCAATAACATAACTTAGCTAGATCCTTGTGTATTAATTGGGGCGGAGGAGTAGAAGTGGTTATGTAATCAATCCAGTAGATTACTCGTGTACAACCTCTATAGATTACTCGTGTACAACATCTTACCGTTTACATAACCATCTTGTGCTCTGAATTACTAATCACTGATAGTTCTCTATATATTATAGCTATTTACTTACAGTCTCTCTCTTTTACATCATGTTGTTCTTCAGTTTCCTGTATCTTACTCTCTTGCATGCTTTATATTTCCTAGCCTGTTATAATTTTTTGAGATGTACTGTACTCGCTCCTGTCCTGACTGGACCTGTTGATAAATTTTACAGATAGTCTGGAGGTTGCCTGCTAGCCTAGAGGAGACACAGTAGAGGTTGTATAAATAGCTAGGGTTTGCTTATAGCTTATTTTCAGTTGTCTTGAGTTGTATTTATTTTTTGGATTACTGTATTTGAGCTTTGAGATGTATTCTGGGTTGGTGTATCTTAGACACTTAGACTTCTATCTGCTGTATCTCTTTTGGATTTCATGTTTTATCTATCTTCCATTATGCTTTACCTTAGATGTGATTGAGTTTACATTCTGCTATGTCACCCCCATTCGGGGAGTATAAACTGTTTAGCCTTATACTGTTAGATGCATGAGACCAAGGACAGCGTTCTACCGCCGACACTGCGGCGTAGGCTGGACGTACCCACTTCTCGTGCCCTTATTCTAGGGTACGGGTCGTGATACTTCCTTTCTAGATTATCTGTCGTGTGTGACTTTGTGATGTGCTATGTGTCTTGTGTTAGACTGAGTCGTAGGTTGCACTACCTGCTTTCCCAGTCTAATCTCTAACTTTTTAGAGTTAGCACAGATCTTATCATACTTAGCAGTAAGAGCATCAATTCTATATGAAGCAATAGAATACTTCTTCTTTTCTGATTCTAATTCCTCCTTAAGTTTAGCATTTTCTTGAGTGCTTTTCTCAATGCAATCAAGTGCCTCATGCAATCTAAACTTCAGTGTGGAAATCTCAGTAGAATTATCAGAAGTAGAAGTATCTCTAGCATCATTCAATAAGCAAGTAAGCTTTTCAATCTCACGCTTATAGGATAGAATATCCTTTCTAGCTTGCTTATATTTATCTAAAACTTTCTTGTGTTCTTCTAACAGATCACTGAAAGCATCAGATAAATCATCATAAGAAAATTCACTCTCTCCAGAAAAAGAATTATTTTGTACCTCGTTAGATAATGCCATTGAGCATAAATTTGCAGCTTGATGAGGTCTCTCTTCTTCTTCTTCTTCTTCTTCTTCTTCAGAATCGCTTGCTTTGCTTTCACACCATATGCTCGTGCTAGTGTACTTGTGAGTTGATAATCTTTGTTCGTAGTGACTCTCCTTTCTAGCAGTAGTACAATCTTCTTGGATGTGGCCTGTCTTCTTGCAATTGTCACATACAAGCTCTTCTTCGTATAAGGGATTGTGTCGTACCTTAAATCCCAATTCCATCATGTACATATTTGTATCATTATGAAGACTATCCTTCTCTCTGGAGTTGCTAGCTTTGCTTTCATACCTGCACTCATAAGTAGCTTCAAAAACTTTCCAAATTTTATGAGATGTTGTGCAAGTAGAAATAAGATTGAATACATTTGTGTCTACAACATAATAAAACATATGCATAGCTTTTGCATCAAGGCTAGCTAACTTCTTCTCTTCCTCCGTGTAACTATAAAAAGGTTTGTTGATTATAGAGGATGTGAGAATAGAAGTGATAGTAGGCTTCTTGTAGCCGGTGACAACAATTGACCATAAGTCAAAATCTAGAGACTTCAAGTAGAAGCTCATCCGTGTCTTCCAATAGCTATAGTTTGTTCCATCAAATAGTGGGAGTCTATTTGAGGATTGCTCTTCAGTTGTGAAGTACATATTTGCCATATGTGATATAGTGATCTATGTAACAACAGTTATAAATAAGAATATAATAGCAGTGTTACCTTGCTTTACTTGTATAACCCGCTCTGATACCAATTGTAGGAACAATTGGGATCAGAATATAATACCTCAAGATGGAGCACTGGCTTTGATAGCTCTATAGAGCGCACCTGCTCTGATACCAATTGTAGGATCGATTGTAGGAACGATTTGTAAAGCACAATACTCTAGAGGGGGGTGAATAGAGTAGGCAGCAAAAATTAACTATTTACAAATGTTAGCAACAAGATCACAGATAATATATCGCAGATATGTAAATAAAAAGTAGGAAGTAAAGAGCAAATGCAAACACAAGGATGTATACTGGTTTCCCTCTTGTGAGGACTAGTCCAGTCGAAAGAACTCTAGCTTCCAGTTGAATCTACTATGGAAAATCACCACAAGTTTTCATCCAAAGTTCTTACAACTTCTACAACGCGAGCTTTGATCTGAAGTACTCGACCAACTTCAATTATGAAGTGTGTAACTTCAATCAAGCCTCTGATTACAACCACTCTAAAACTTCTAGACCGTACCGCACTGGCAAAACGACTAGAGGATTGTAACTGGCTTGGGATTTGAAAATGAATAGCTCAGAACACTTTGGAAGAAGTAGTAGGCTTATAGAGAAGAGATATAAAAGTGAATGAGTGAGTTAAAATGATCAAAATCCTTCTCTATTTATAGTTTTTTCCAAAGGCAGAATTTGGGCAGAACTCTATGAGAAAATCTCGGTGGAATCCGTAACTGCAGGAAGACCAAGTTCAAAAGCAACGTTCACTAACCGAACTCTGGCCGAACTCTGGCCGAATTCTGGCCGAACTCTGGCCGAATTCTGGCCGAACTCTGGCCGAACTCTGTCCGAGTTCTGTTGGAGTTCTGTCAGGATTTTTGCAAATTGGTTTTGGGCTTTTTGAAAAGTCAAGCAGTTAGGAAGTAGTTTGGGCTTTTGTAAGTGGGCTTGTTTTCAAAATGAAAGGGTATTTTGAAAACGTTTCTTGGGTAGCCTATTTGCCAGTACGATGCAGTGTACATCGTATTCCTAGACTCAATAAATATGCAAAATTACATTCATGAAATAGGAAAACCAAGAGCCCTTTGATGACGCCTTTCTTCAGATATTGAGCAAATATGAAGACGCCTTTTTCACTTTGACGGCGGAACCCCCGATGCGAGGCCCCGAATAGGTCGTTAGGCGGTTCAGAGAGATCTTCTTGTATGACGCCGTCTTTGGCCCATCAATAATTCTTCATTGCGTATGTCCTGGTTTGATCATGTTTGATCATGCTTACAGCATGTCTATAAATACATGTTAGAAGAACAAAGCAGTATGATGCATTGTGATACAAACATAGCAATATTATATAGAACGTTTAGGACAATGCTAAGATTAGGACAATGCTAAGTTTAAGTAGCAACATGATAGTGATTACATGAATATTAGTGATGTCATTATGTTAAACTTAATTGATTAGCCATATTCAAAAACATGATATAATCATTGGGCTAATAGAAGGATGTCATGCACATGAGTGTTTCAAACTACCCCATCGATTATTCTTTTAGATATTTGAATTGTATATTTTTTTCCGTAAAAAAAATCGTTTCGCCTTCTCGTCTAGTAGTTTAATTCGTAATTGCTTATCAACAAAAACTTTTTCTAACTTCCTAACCCTTCCTATTTCTAAATTTTGAGGACAAAATTCTTATACGTTGGGTAGGATGTAAACCCCCTAAATTTCTACTACGATTTTTTGTAATTTGGTATTGATTTCGTAATTCAGAATTGTACATCGCATACGAGTTGGCATTTGTCGTATTGTACGTCGTGTGCGATTTGGCGTGTCGTATTTTTCTCGACGAGTGCGAATATGTGCGAGGTACATATTCTTAGAAAAACATTTTTATTTTATTATAAAGGAAGTATAGTTTTTTTTAAAATATGTATATTTATATATAATAAATACTCAATTTAAGGTTAGGAGCAAAGAGAATATCAAAACTTCATTCATTTTACTGTATAAAATGCTATTTATATTTTGTACAAATATAGTAGTAATTTAGAAAACAAGAATATTTTAAATATTTGCATACATGAATCTATATCATATATAGATTTTCATTTCTAATTTTTGAAATTATTTATTATATTATTTTCACAACTTATAAAAGATATTTTAAATTTAGTTATTGAGATTTAAATCAAAATTTGATTATTACGAGTATTTTTAAATTTGATTATTGAGATTTAAATCTGATTACTTAGTTTTGATTATTTTGAAACCAATTTAAATAAATGATGGATTTATCTAGTGAGGAATTTAAATCGTCCCAATCCATATCCTTCTAGGAGCCCGACCTCCTATATAAGGAGAGGCTCCTGGCTCCTCTTCCACAAATTTCTCATTTCCACCACAACCCAAGCATCGTGCATCGTGTCCGTGTGCTCCCTATCCACTACATTGCTATTGGTACAAATAAATTATTTCCTCGGGTCTGACAATCCTGGACCTCCGCACACGGCTACTCTCTCCCGACTGCCAGCCCCATCATCATCGTCATCATCCCCTTCGCCCCCCCCATCGGCCGAAGCCGACAACAACCACTGCTTCGGCAACCAACCACCATTAACCCCAACCGAAACTCCCTCAAACCTCGTCGATCTAACACCACCAACAGCAACCCCAACCACCATCACAACCACCTGCACCGACGGGCATCACCACCACTGCCACCAAAATAGAAAGGAAAGAGAAAGTAACCCTCACCGTCGCCTGCGGATCCACGCCTCGTAGCCGGCCGAGCTTCCCCAGTGGCCACCTCCAATATCGCAGATCTCCTCGCGCTATTTGGGCGCACGAACCGTGGCAGCCTCTCGGACGTCGGTCGTCGAACCACGCCGCGCAGGTAGTCTGCCTCCCCTCTGTCGCACGGCCATCCGGCATCAGCCTCCCCACCAGATCTCCGCCACGTCGCCTCCTTCTCGAGATGTCGCCACTCTCCGGTGCTCCTCCCTCTGTGGCGGACTGCCGTACCGCTCGCCCCATTCTCGGCTACGCTTTTGCGGCGTCTTGAGGCTCGTCGCACCATCTGAGCGCCACCACGGTCCCCTCCTCCGTCGACGCCGGTCCCCCTTCTGTAAGACTTCCCTCTCTCCCCTCTAATTTAACTTCCCTTCATATTCTCTCTTGAATACAGAGGTTCCCTCTTAAATTTCTCACCAAACCCCCCTCTCACTTTTCTCACTTTCTTTTTGCCGTGTGGTCCCTTCTCCTTACAAGAGAAGAAGGAGAAGACTTTAATTATCTTTTGCTTGTTTTGGGTTCACTGCTTTAACATTAAAAATGCTAGTAGCATAGTAGGCAAGTATAAAAATTTAATAAATTTTAATATAAGTATTTCTGTAGTAGCATTATTTTGATATGTTGCTTTGTGTTTTCATTTATCATTATTCTTGTTATTAATTATTATTATTATTATTTTCTTTTGTTCCCCAAAGATTATTATATTTCTAAAGATTTTATAGCTATACGTTTAGAAGGAAACAATAATATAAATATATTATTAGTACTTATTTGATTGATTTAGAAAATATTTTGTATATAAATATATAATTATTTTCAAAGTATATATCATAGTTATGGTATTGGGCTTATATATATTTTTATGTTCAACTTGGCTTAGAAGTTTTTAGTATATAATGGTATAGGTGTTTGATAAATTAGGGTTAATAATTCTCGTATGATTTCAAATATCCATTTAAATTATATCTACCTAGAAATCTTATTTTTACAAAAAATCGAGTTTTAGTAAAAGGAATTCTTTTAGATATTTTGGGGTAATAAAATATTACAATGAGTTATAAATATTTTTCCACAAATATATAAATCCAGTAATTTTTTTTCCTAAATTTAAGATTTGAAGATTTTTAGAGTTTTAAGCCTCAAATGATAATAATATGTTTTCTAAAACTAGTATACGTAACTTTCACCCAACTCTCTCCAAATATTGTCACTTATCATCATACACTCCTATTTTCTCGTGACTTCAGACCCCTACACCTTAAACGTGGCAATTGGACAATCAGAACATGACAAAATATCGTACCACATTAGGCGACACACCAGGCAAGATACCGTGCCATATTTACTGCTTACATTTAGTTGTATTTTTTATTCAATTATTGTATCTACATTTCCAGTTATTATTTCTTCTTGCATGTGGACCTAGAGTTAAGGTACTACCGTCAACTTAGTGTATCTCATTAACTTGTCACGATTGTATCACGAGATGTGTGTGAGTTGAGAGTACATATAGAGGTCACTTGCGTGTTGGCTGATCCCCCGTGCGCATGTGTAGGAATAACTGTCAATAGATGCATGTTAGAAGACTTGACAGTTATTAGATATGAAACAGTGTTGTGAAAGTGTCACGTGTTGGTGTGTCGTGGTTACGATGCATGTGTATCATTGGAGGGAGAGGACAGCTATTAGCGTAGGGGCTACATTCACATTTACACACATTTTGGGCTGATAGTGACTCGGATGAGCGCTACTTACTGCCCTGGGGCCGATAGCGACTCAGATGAGCGCTACTTACTGCCCATGGTCGATAGTGACTCGGATGAGCGCTACTTGTCACGACCCGCACCCGTTTTTTCGGATACGAGACGTGTCCAAGCCAGACTACGTCGCAGAGTCGGCGGTTAGAACGCTGTCACGGCCATGATGCTCAAAATCCCAAAATATCATCTTTATTGCTCATTCACATTTCTAAGATTTATTACAACAATTACAAGATTTACATTGGAAAGAAAATACAATGTTCTACACATTTAATAAAATAATACCACTGCTATCTATTTCTAGGTTTAGGTCTGCAAGTACACCCTATCTCCCAAAGCTAAGTGAATCCACGGCTAACCTGAAAAATGTTGGTTTCCAGTCAGGAATGGAACAAGCACACAAACCGACGACAATGCGAGAACACAATAGAATTAACAAGACATGAAAATAACATATGAGAGATAAAAACTAGAAGGTAACTGATGATATGGCAGGTAGGGAAAAAGACAAAGAAAACAAATAAAATACAACTACCTATGTGGTGTGAAATATCCGTTTCGACATGTGAACGGCTATGGGGTAAATTCGGCACTCTGCACGTGTCGTGTGCAGCTGCTATTATTCAAGAATAGACTCATGGGATAGTTCTGGGTAGTCCACATGTCTACTAAGATATTTCTCCTCCCGATTACTCCGTGTGACGAGCGTGTCAACAAGCAGCAAGATATATGTATAAACATGAAATGTAAAAACTACTATGAATCGAAAAACAATCAGAAAGTGTACTTGCCTGAGGTCCTTTGCTGGTGAAACAACATCTTGTTGGGTCCAACGTAGTGTGATTAGCCTAGGGTCGACGTGGATTGACAAAGAATCAGAAGTACGATTAGATTGGTTATGATCACGATTAATCTAAGAGAAAATCATTTAAGAAACACAATTTCCTAATTTAGAAAGTATCTATATCTATATATTTATTTAAAATATATTTAGAAACTATTTATAAACTTTATAAGCACTTTTGGAAAAACCCTTTAAGAAAATACTATATATTTTTATTTTTAAGGATGCTTATTAATAAACTCTGAAATACTTCTAATGTACAAGTAGTTATACCTAAAAGTCTACTAACAATAAAAATCGAATGAATCTAAAGCCCAAAATAAAATCCCTAAACCACTAAAACAAAATAACTTAATAAATGAACTAATTTTTGTCAAATATGAAACAAAGTTTAATTTGATAGAAATATTATGATAATGTCTTTAATATACTTTAGCATAAAAGCCCAATATAGTCCAAGGTATTTTAAATTACCTAGATGCTTAAAAGTCCAATAACAAGCCTGAATGTATGATAAGTCCCTAAACCTACTAAATTCCAATTTAAGCCCATATATTAAATATTTCAAAAATAACTAAATAATAATAATAAATAATAATAATAATAATAATAATAATAATAATAGTTCATAACAAAATAATATTACTAATAATTATACTAATACAGTATTAAAAATCATTGGATCATGGATTTATATATATCCAGCCCAAACAATTTGAAAGCCCATAACCCATTCTTTTGGGCTCACTGGCCCAGTTAACAACATAATGAAACAAATAAAATAAGAAATAAACTAAAACAAAATTAATTATAACAAAACATAAAAGCAAAGAGAAAGAGAGGGGTCAGAACAGAAATGGGGAAAGGAAAAGAATGGAAGAGGAAGGAGGATGGGTCGAGAGGAAGGCTCACCGAGGGTGGTTTGGCCGGCGAAAAATGGAGGCTCAGGCGGAGGGCGGCGCTGGGAGGATCGAGGAGGGCAGTCTCGGCTGGTCAGAGCGGGATGTTCGCCTTCAGCGGCGGTTCGACGAGACGGCCACGACGTCGAGGTTCGACGCACGATGGTGCTCGTCGAGGGCGGTGCTGGACGTAGAGGCAAGGAGGACGTCCCATGAAGGCGCCCGGGGAACGGGCTTGTCACGACCCGCACCCGCTTTTTCGGATACGAGACGTGTCCAAGCCAGCCTACGCCGCAGTCGACGGTGAACGCTGTCACGGCCATGATGCTCAAAATCACAAAATATCATCTTTATTGCTTATTCACATTTCTAAGATTTATTAAAACAATTACGAGATTTACATTGGAAAAAAATACAATGTTCTTACACATTTAATGAAAATAATACCACTGCTATCTATTTCTAGGTTTAGGTCTACAAGTCCACCCATATCTCCCAAAGGTAAGTGAATCCACGGCTAATCTGAAAAATGTTGGTTTCCAATCAGGAATGGAACAAGCACACAAATCGACGACAATGCAAGAACACAATAGAATTAACAAAACATAAAATAACATATAAGATATAAAAACTAGAAGCTAACTTGTGACATGGCAGGTGGGGAAAAAGCCAAGGAAAACAAATAAAATACAACTACCTATGTGGTGTGAAATATCCGTTTCGACATGTGAACGACTATGGGATAAATCCGGCACCCTGCACGTGTCGTGTGCAGCTGCTATTATTCAAGAATAGACTCATGGAATAGTTCTGGATAGTCCACATGTCTACTAAGTTATTTTTCCTTTCGACTACTCCGTGTGACGAGCGTGTCAACAAGCAGCAAGATATATGTATAAATATGAAATGTAAAAACTACCATGAATCAAAAAACAATAAGAAAGTGTACTTGCCTGAGGTCCTTTGCTGGTGAAACAAACATCTTGTTGGGTCCAACGTAGTGTGATTAGCCTAGGGTCGACGTGGATTGACAAAGAATCAGAAGTACGATTAGATTGGTTATGATCACGATTAATCTAAGAGAAAATCATTTAAGAAACACAATTTCCTAATTTAAAGTATCTATATCTATATATTTAAAAATATATTTACAAACTATTTTAAACTTTATAAGCACTTTTGGAAAAACCCTTTAAGAAAATACTATATTTTTATTTTTAAGGATGCTTATTAATAAACTCAGAAATTCTAATGTACAAGTAGTTATACCTAAAAGTCTACTAACAATAAAAATCGAATGAATCTAAAGCCCAAAATAAAATCCCTAAACCACTAAAACAAAATAACTTAATAAATGAACTAATTTTTGTCAAATATGAAACATAGTTTAATTTGATAGAAATATTATGATAATGTCTTTAATATACTTTAGTATAAAAGCCCAATAGTCCAAGGTATTTTAAATTACCTAGATGCTTAAAAGTCCAAGAACAAGCCCGAATGTATGATAAGTCCCTAAACCTACTAAAGTCCTATTTAAGCCCATATATTAAATATTTCAAAAATAATAATAATAATAATAATAATATAATATAATAATAATAATAATAATAGTTCATAATAAAATAATATCACTAATAATTATATTAATACAGTATTAAAAATCATTGGATCATGGATTATCTATATCCAGTCCAAACAATTTGAAAGCCCATAACCCATTCCTTTGGGCCACTGGCCCAGTTAACAACATAATGAAGCAATAAAATAAGAAAATAAACTAAAACAAAATTAATTATAACAAAACATAAAAGCAAAGAGAAAGAGAGAGGGGTCAGAACAGAAATGGGGAAAGAGAAAGAATGGAAGAGGAAGGAGGATGGGTCGAGAGGAAGGCTCACCGAGGGTGGTTTGGCCGGCCAAAAATGGAGGCTCAGGCGGAGGGAGCGGCGCTGGGGAGGATCGAGGGCAGTCTCGGCTGGTCAGAGCGGGATGTTCGCCTTCAGCGGCGGTTTCAGGAGACGGCCAGACGTCGAGGTTCGACGCACGGTGGTGCTCGTCGAGGGCGGTGCTAGACGCAGAAGGCAGAAGGCGCCCGGGAACGGGCTTGTCACGACCCGCACCCGCTTTTTCGGATACGAGACGTGTCCAAGCCAGCCTACGCCGCAGAGTCGGCGGTAGAACGCTGTCACGGCCATGATGCTCAAAATCACAAAATATCATCTTTATTGCTCATTCACATTTCTAAGATTTATTACAACAATTACGAGATTTACATTGGAAAGAAAATACAATGTTCTTACACATTTAATGAAAATAATACCACTGCTATCTATTTCTAGGTTTAGGTCTACAAGTACACCCGTATCTCCCAAAGGTAAGTGAATCCACGGCTAACTAAAAAAATGTTGGTTTCCAATCAGGAATGGAACAAGCACACAAACCGACGACAATACGAGAACATAATAGAATTAACAAGACATAAAAATAACATATGAGAGATAAAAACTAGAAGGTAACTGATGACATGGCAGGTGGAGAAAAAGCCAGGAAAAAAACAAATAAATACAACTACCTATGTGGTGTAAATATCCGTTTCACATGTGAACGGCTATGGGATAAATCCGGCACCCTGCACGTGTCGTGTCAGCTGCTACGATTCAAGAATAGACTCATGATAGTTCTGGGTAGTCACATGTCACTAGATATTTCTTCCCGACTACTCCGTGTGACGAGCGTGTCAACAAGCAGCAAGATATATTATAAACATGAAATTAAAAACTACTATGAATGAAAAATAATCAAAAGTGTACTTGCCAGAGGTCCTTTGCTGGTGAAACATACATCTTGTTGGTCCAACGTAGTGTGATTAGCCTAGGGTCGACGTGGATTGACAAAGAATCAGAATACGATTAGATTGGTTATGATCACGATTAATCTAAGAGAAAATCATTTAAGAAACAATTTCCTAATTTAGGAAAGTATTATATCTATATATTTATTTAAAATATATTTAGAACTATTTATAAACTTTATAAGCACTTTTGGAAAAACCCTTTAAGAAATACTATATATTTTTATTTTTAAGGATGCTTATAATAAACTCTGAAATACTTCTATGTACAAGTAGTTATACCTAAAAGTCTACTAACAATAAAAATCAATGAATCTAAAGCCCAAAATAAATCCCTAAACCACTAAAACAAAATAACTTAATAAATGAACTAATTTTTGTCAAATATGAAACATAGTTTAATTGATAGAAATATTATGATAATGTCTTTAATATACTTTAGTATAAAAGCCCAATATAGTCCAAGGTATTTTAAATACCTAGATGCTTAAAAGTCCAATAACAAGCCCGAATGTATGATAAGTCCCTAAACCTACAAAAGTCCCATTAAGCCCATATATTAAATATTTCAAAAATAACTAAATAATAATATAATAATAATAATAATAATAATAATAATAATAATATATAATAATATAATAGTTCAAACAAAATAATATTACTAATAATTATATTAATACAATATTAAAAATCATGGATCATGGATTTATATATATCCAGTCCAAACATTTGAAAGCCCATAACCCATTCCATTGGGCTCATGGCCCAGTTAACAAAATAATGAATCAAATAAAATAAGAAAATAAGCTAAACAAAATAATTATAACAAAACATAAAAGCAAAGAGAAAGAGAGAGGGGGGGTCAGAAAGAAATAGGGAAAGGGAAGAATGGAAGAGGAATGAGGATGGGTCGAAGGAAGGCTCACCGAGGGTGGTTTGCCGGCCAGAAATGGAGGATGAGGTGGAGGGAGCGGTGCTGGGGAGGATCGAGGAGGGTAGTCTCGGCTGGTTAGAGGGGCGTTCGCCTTCAGCGGTGGTTCGAGGAGACGCCATGACGTCGAGGATCGACGCACGGTGGTGCGTCGAGGGCGGTGCTGGACGCAGGGCAAGGAGGACTTCCCATAAGCGGCCCGGGGAACGGGCTTGTCACGACCCGCACCACTTTTTCGGATACGAGACGTGTCCAAGCCAGCCTACGCCGCAGAGTTGGCGGGGAGAACGCTGTCTCGGCCATGATGCTCAAAATCACAAATATCATCTTATTGCTCATTCACATTTCTAAGATTATTCAACACATTACAAGAGTTACATTGGAAAGAAAATACATGTTCTTACACATTTAATGAAAATAATACCCACTGCTATCTATTTCTAGGTTTAGGTCGCAAGTACACCCGTATCTCCCAAAGCTAAGTGAATCCACGGCTACCTGAAAAATGTTGGATTCAGTCAGGAATGGAACAAGCACACAAACCGATGACAATGCAGAACACAATAGAATTAACAAGACATGAAAATAACATATGAGGACAAAAGCTAGAAGGTAATATGACATGGCAGGTGGGGAAAAAGCAAGAAAAACAATAAAATACAACTACCTATGTGGTATGAAATATCCGTTTCGACATGTGAACGGCTATGGGGAAAATCCACACCCTGCAGTGTCGTGTCAGCTGCTATTAGCAAGAATAGACTCATGGGATAGTTCTTGGTAGTCCACTTGTCTAATAAGATATTTCCCTCCAGATACTCGTGGACGAGCGTGTCAACAAGCAGCAAGATATTTATAACAGAATGTAAAAACTACTATGAATCGAAAAGCAATCAGAAAGTGTACTTGCCTGAGTCCTTTGCTGGTTGAAACAAAACATATTGTTGGGTCCAACGTAGTGTGATTAGCCTAGGGTCGACGTGGATTAACAAAGAATCAGAAGTACGATTAGGTTATGATCACATTAATCTAAGAACAATCATTTAAAAACAATTTCCTAAGTTAGAAAGTACTATATCTATATATTTATTTAAAATATATTTATAAACTATTTATAACACTTTTAAGCACTTTTGGAAAAAAACCTTTAAGAAAATACTATATATTTTTATTTTTAAGGATGCTTATTAATTAACTCTGAAATACTTCTAATGTACAAGTAGTTTAACCTAAATGTCTACTAACAATAAAAATTGATGAATCAAAAGCCCAAATAAAATCCCTAAACCACTAAAACAAAATAACTTAATAATGAACTAAGTTTTGTCAAATATGAAACATAGTTTAATTTGATAGAAAATATTATGATAATGTCTTTCATATACTTTAGTATAAAAGCCCAATATAGTCCAAGGTATTTTAAATTACCTAGATGCTTAAAGTCCATAAACAAGCCCGAATGTATGATAAGTTCCTAAAACCTACAAAAGTCCTATTAAGCCTATATTAATTATTTCAAAAATAACTAAACTAATATAAAATAATAATAATAATAATAATAATAATAAATAATAGTTCATAACAAATAATATTACTAATAATTATTTGTACAGTAAAAATCATTGGATCATGGATTATATATATCAGCCCAAACAATTTGAAAGCCCATAACCCTTTCCATTGGGCCTGGCCCAGTTAACAAATAATGAACAAAATAAATAAGAAAATAAACTAAAACAAAATTAATTATAACAAAAACATAAAAGCAAAGAGAAAGAGCGAGGGTCAGAACAGAAATGGGGGAAAGGGAAGGAATGGAAGAGGAAGGACGATGGGTCGAAAGGAAGGCT